>JANHFX010013902.1:103633-172334 GCA_027560015.1 Chloroceryle amazona | reverse complement strand
TATAAAGAAAACCTATATTTGAAAATTTCCTGTGCTGAATTCATCAAAGTTAGATTTCTTAAATCATTTCTTAAGAGTTCTTAAACTCTTCCGTATCAACAGTCTGTTTACGATAGTGTCCTGCATCTGATCACAAAAAGGTATTATAAATTATTAGTTTATTTTTTTTCTTATATTTAACTGGTCACTACTTAACTACTTACTGTGACTTTCTTGACTATTAAAACTTCAAGATGCTTTCAAATTGTTCCATGATTCATACAGCTTTTTTGGAAATTATTTATTCCTTTATTCCATCTTCAGCAATCAGTTTTATGTTATGCATTCCTTTTAAAAAGCTCATTCATGCCAGGTGCCACTTTTTCTCATCTTCTTCTAAGGAACCAAATGACAAAGGCAATTAATGATGAAAAACTGTGCCTTTGCGAGGTCAAAGAGTTCACTTTCTGACACAAACACATTAGGCGATGTGGCACACACCAAGGGTAGCACTGCTTACCATAGCCTCTGTACTCTTAAAGGTTAATGATCGGGATAATTAACTAACCTATTGGAACCAGATAACATTCAATTGAGATAAGTGACAGGTGACTGTAGTTATTAAAATAGACCAGAAGCAGACACTCCAACATTACCACTTGCATATTAAAAATAACCTGTAACAGAAACTGCAAAAAACATCAGCTGTTTCTTTTAGGAAGATTTAGTTTAGGTCTAGTTTAACACTTCTAGTGTCTTCCATTTTATCAATACCTTATTACCCCAAATTTCTTGTCCATAAAATGATTAGAGAGACATTTAAGAACATATGTGGAAATTTTAAAATGTAGTTGGTCACATATTACAAACTGTAACAAGAGGATTTAAAAGCAACCTGTATGTTTATTTTGAGAATGTTATTCCACAAAATGAGAGTTTACAGCAGCAGTACCATAGGAAACTTGTTTTTACTAAAAATGTTTCATCGTGTTTTATTTAAATTCATGGTGTTCCTGGACAGGAGAAAGTTGTTTCTTTTGAATTAGGTTTAAGAGTTTATAATTGGAGACAAGCAAAGGTAAGCATGGAAGATGTTTGGTGAATATTTTACTACATCACAGGAACAAGCACAGTCTTGACACTTAGAAGATTTGATCAAAAAAACTCATTGGCCCTATGTAACAAGAGAATGTGTCTTAGCTCTGGAGGATTTCTGTACCACTGTTTTGTTTTGTTGTTGCTTCTGCACTGTGTTAGTGCAGATAGAATGAGAAGTGAGATCTGCATAAATCATGTCTTTTACCACTCAAGCTGATGTAACTGAAGAATTGGACAAAAAAGGCATAAAAAGTCATCCTTATTTGTGAGGTAGCTATCCCAATAGAAATTTCATGAAGTTTTTTTTGTCAAATTCCTGGAAGAAGCAGCATATGTGAAAACACAGGCAGGATAACCAGGATGATTGAAGGCAGTCCTACCTATGACATCAAACTTCAGAAAGGTCCATAAGATCACATATTCTTGTCCTGTGCCACATGTGCTCTTCTTATAGTACTTAGAATCTTTAGTACAAAAGGACAAGAATCTAGGGAAGAACAAGTAATGCTAAAAATTAGATTGGGAAGCAACAATATGTTTGGCCTCTGAAACTTCAAGGAATTCAAGAGTTGAAGATGTCTCTGCTTCATCTTCACAAAGGAGGTACAGATCCTATGAAATAAGGAGAATTTGTTCCCTGTTATAAAATCAAGTGACTCTCTAGCCATGAGAATGCGAGAAAAAGAAATCTGAGATTGTTTTCAGTAGTAGTACAATCACAGCACACTAATCAACATTTCCTTTCTAACTACAGATGCTTCGAAGAAAGACCAAAAAAGCCCTGCAAGCCAAGCAAGGGAAACTCTTGGCCCAAGCTGATTCTTATTCCCTGGTAATTGGATAATTAATTAAACACAAGCCAAAAGGATTTCTTAAGGATTTCAAGAAGTAATTAGCATAGCTGCCTTTTTGGGATCCCACTTTCCCTTAGGTCAAGGTTTTACTAGTTTGTTTTTTTAGTATATACAAGTAATTTTATGCGTTCATATAGTTGGTATAATTTCTTAAAGACAGACTAATCTTATACTAGTGAATTAGGAATGACAGGGAATTTCCCTGTTTACTGGAACATGATCATCTGAACTGTTAGAGCTATTGTGGCATAGTTGTGGCCACTGCTAATTATCACTTTTATAAAACATTTCTATGCATTTTACTGCAGCTAAACAGGGACCATTTCCAAAAGTCAGTTTGCATGTGACCACTCTGTTTTGTGCATAAAAAGGTTCAATATTGCTATCACAGACTCTTCTATATCATCTGGTCTCGTTGCTGCAGGACAGTTCAAGATGTGTTAAATTTGCTAATCAGGACTCCATCTTTAGTGAAAACCTTAGATCCTGGATTTGACCAATCTTGTATGAAAGATACATTCTTTTTTTACCAAGAACACTTTGCTTCTAATTATGGTATATTTTATCTGGAACACGGTAATGTTTCTGATGATTGCAATGGTAAAATCCAGAAAATCAAGTATGATCTGAGATTTCAATATCTAGCCAATAAGGAAAAACTGGAAGAGTTGTGTTAATTCTCTCTGCTTAAGGATAATTCTAACCTAAAGAGTTGCAAATCTCTGTGTCAAAGAGAAAGGAAATGTGTTCTTCAAGTCCAATAAGGTTAGGACAATTAGTAACGGGCATATATAATAGTGAGGGAGATTTAGATTAGATAATATGAAAAATAAAGTAAGTGGAATGATTTTTGTGACAGTAAAAAATATCACTTAGGAGGCAGAATGTTCATTCCTGGAACTTTTAAAGGAAATCTGCAGAAAATATGAAGAAGTATTTAACTGATAAAATGTTAGACAAATAAATGATGTAGAAGACACTGAAAATTATTTCTATTCCAATTTTGTTAGAATTTTCTAATCATGATAACTGCATATAACAAAAAAGCAAGCATTAAATATTTGACACTGAGATTTTAGCTTTGCTGAAATAAATACAATAAAATTGAAAACCTCTCATTGTTAATTACTGACTGTAAGTATACTTTTGTTTCAGTATTAAATCCCATGATAAGGGAGGTAAAAAAAATAAAGGGCAATGATTTAAATTAAGTTTGATACCACATTTTTTGCACATATTCTAAATGTAAGTTTTCATGATGATTTTTTCCAAGTACAATAGTAATGATAGGGGTTTCTTCCCCTTCTACATAACACTAAATTTAAATGTGTTCTTTCATCATTGTTCTAATTACTTTCAAATTAACTCCTTCTCCACGTTCTAGGAAAATGTCTCTTTCATTGCTATACTTTCTTGCTCAGTTTCTTTGGTCATGCTGACTACTTTAGAAAGAGAAGCTAGGAATTCCACAATTTCCCTAACTCTGTATTCAATTAAAGAGATTATTTTACTGCATAATGCCTGTTGTAATAAAAAACTACATTATTTCCCCCTCTGCTCCATTGCCCCCCCCCCCATTTTTATTTCATTGCACTAAATCTGGCATGATTGTTTATAACAGCTGTTCCACTTTTCGTTTCTTCAAGTACTGCAAGCTATAAAGCTTCATTCTAGACTCTTAATGCAGTTAATCATTTACCTAGTAAAATAAAGACTAATGAATCTTCCCAATATAAAGCTTCATTTATCTGTCTTTGACAATACAGCAGTATTGTTCAAAGATGTGTGAACAAGCAACTGGAATACCTGGAGCCAGATACACTTAAGTAGCTCACAGGAGGTCATATATAGGAAAAGGATTACCACAGCAAAATGAAAAGCAAGAGGTCTTGCTTCAGGCTACCTCTGGGGCATTTGAAGTAATGTTGTAGTTCTACAAGGACCAGCATGATGAAGCATATATTGCAACATAAGCTGCTCATAACATCTTATAAGACATTTAGAGATTAAATGTCTTCTAAAAGCTTGGTTTTAATTGGAAAGTGATTAGCCTGAAGGCATAAAATTGTGTCTAATATATTTTTTCTTTTAACAGTTTAATAAATAGTTACAAAAAATGCTTAATGAGATTTTAATAAGTATTAAAAAAACAGTTAACTTCCTTAGTTTTCTCTTGTAATAAAGAAGTTACAGAATCAAAGTTTTAAGCTACTATAAAAAAATTGCTTTTAATTCTCTATCTCACAATTAATTAAATATGAATAACTAAAGATGTTTATCCAGTTGAATATTTTGGTATATACGCAGAATCTTTCCAAAACAAAATAAATATAATTGCAGACACATATGTCCAAGGGAATATTTTCTTTTGAATGAAATGGCTGTATACAATTATTTAATAGAACACTCTTCATCTGAATAATGCCTTAAGTAAACGCATTTTGATTATTTAGAAGAAGTTTGTCTTTTTTTTTTATTATTATTTGCTATTTTCCCCTCCAAATCTGATGCCCTCTGAATCTTTTCTCTGAGGTGAAAATAAATAAATAAATAAATAAATTTAGTACCACACTTGACTCCCCATTAGTGAATGATCCACAGTGACCTTTGTGCTAGAGTAAACTGTACAGCTCTGTGCAGTCTCCTTTTTATTGTTTTGTTCTGTGTTTTACATAAACTATGTAAATTACATGACATTTTAAAACAAATTAATTGTCAAGAATTAGCTTTATGAATTAAAAAATTAGCCTTTTCTATGTCAAGCTTAATACCAATATAGACAGCTCCTTTAACAATTTGTGTGGCATGCATCTGTGAGACTCTTAAAATGTGAAAAGGATCTATTTTTCACACATTTTGATTGTGATAATATTAAACATAAAGAATACAAATTATGTGAAACCAGGGGGACCTTATGTGTTCCTTCCACACAATAGGGAACCAGACCTAGCAGATCTCTAGGAAACTGTCCATTTATGATTGCCATCCAGGCCTAATGCATTGATGCCTTTGGGGTGATAACAATATACTCATTTTAGGTTTTTTTGAAAAGGTAGTTTTGGTGCCTCTGAACAGAGTAGCTGTCAGGCCAGCTTCTGTCTTATTGACAGAAAGAGGGAACGGAACAAAATTCACTGTTGGTTCATATTTTAGAACAGTAATTTCCATTATAAGCCTATGACACAGTTTTTTAGGAGGAAGGGGGTTGATAAATTAACTTTCATTAATGGTTGATTCTTCTGTACATATGAAATATCAGCATAATCAAGACTAAGTTCCTGTGACAGCTCTTACACCTAATTTTATTTATCCTTCTTTGTGTCACACCTAAGATGGTTTCCTGAAGGGCACTGACTCAATCAGACAAGCCAAAATCCCATTTAAGGGCACAAAAGTTTTCTTCCAGGATGGTGTTATTGATAAATTCCTTCCTGACACTTTCATCTTCGTATTTGTTATTTCCTTGTTTAGGATTTTTTGTGCATGTATGTATGACTTTACTTCTAGACCTCCCTAAATACACTGTCATATTTTAAGGATAACATAGACTGTATATTTCCAGCATAGCTCCTCTGTAAATTCACTTAACTTCCTTTCACACCTGTGCTATCACTAATTGCTAGTTTACCTCCCTGGCTATAAACATTTATAGTCTACAATTACTCTGTGCACTAATTATCTTGAATAGCTGGTTTGGGGCAAGGGAAGAAGGCAATGGGAAAATACATATCATTGTTTTCTAGCATTAGAAATATACAATCTTCCTGTAACATTAAGACAGTATATACATTTTGGGTTTCTGAAATTAATTAGGAGAGTCTTCTGTTGTTTTTTTTTAATTCTTGTTTTTGTTTTTTTTTTTTAAAGCTAGTTCTGTCAGGTAAGTTGAGATATCCATAAAAGACATAATGTTTGCAATTTGCATAGCATAGAAGAGTAAAAGCTTTCTTGAAATCTATAAAAGTATTTTATTAGAATTTGCAAACTAAAAAACTCTAATCCTTGATGTAACTAAGTGGCAGAACGGGAGAACAGATTTCAGCTAAGAAGGCTAATTAGGTAATGAGGAGTTTTCAAACCTCTCACTTCATTGACAACTGGAAAATATGAACACCTCCGAGCAAATGCAATTGGCATGTAGGGTGAGATATGGATCTTATGGTCTTCTCTGTCCTTCAGTCTGTGAAAGATGAGATTTAAATTTTTACCCTCAACTTGGACTCATTCATCTTTGTTTCATTTTGTCACTTAAAACACTTCAATCACCCTAGACAATTGCATCTTCTCTTCAAGCTGCCTAGGTGCTGCTGTGTTGATAAGATACCTGTGGTAGAACCTGAATGTACTGACCTGAATTTCGTCACATGCTCCATGCTGTAAGGATCAAACATGCAATATCAAATCTGCCTTACAGCTGTTTCAGACTTCTGGGCTGAGTTAATAAGCTGTCAAGATCATGTAAATCAAGCTGACTGAGAGGAACATTAAGGAATTGCTAAAGCATCCTTATTGTGACAACCCTTTTCCCTACTTCAGTTTTCCTCTTCTCCATGCTTTTTGTCCTTTTTTTCTTGTTTGCTTTTTGCCCCAATTAGTAGCAAAGTTTAAAGTTTATCTAATAGTAGAGATGCTCTGTATAGTCTTCCAGTATTTAAATGAGGCCTACAAGGAAGCTTGAGAGGCCTTTTTTTACAAGAGCACGTAGTGATAGACCAAGGCCTAATGGTCTTAAATTGAAAGAGGATAGAGTTAGACTGTATGTAAGGAAGAAGTTGTTCAATGTGATGTGTGGTTAGGCATTGTAATAGGTTGCCCAGATAAGTTGTGAATGCCCTCCTGGAAATGTTTAAGATGAGGTCGAATGGGTCTTTGATCAATCTGGTCTAGCGGAAGATGTCCCTGACCATGGCAAGGGGTGTTGGAAATAAATGGTCTTTAAGGTACCTTCCAACCCAAACCACCCTATGAGTCTATAATTCTATGATTCTACTATGATTCTGTGCCTTTCACCTCCTTGAACTCACACAGAATCACAGAATCATTTAGGTTGGAAAAGACACTTGGGATCATCATGTCCAACCATTAACCCTAATCTACAAGTTTACCCCTAGACCATATCCCCAATACTACATCTAAGCAATTCTTAAACACATCCAGGAATGGCGATTCAACCCCCTCCCTGGGCAGCCTAATCCAATATCCCACCACTCTTCCCTTGAAGAACTTTTTCCTAGTGTCCAGTCTAAACTGACCTTGTCTCAGCTTGAAGCCATTCCCTCTGGTTCTGTCACTAATTACCCAAGAGAAGAGACCAGCACCAACCTCTCTACAGTGTCCTGTCAGGGAGTTGTAGAGAGTGAGGAGGTCTCCCCTCAGCCTCCTCTTCCTCAAACTAAACAGACCCAGCTCCTTCAGACGGTCCTCATATGTTCTGTTCTCCATTCCCTTGACCAGCTTTGTTGCCCTCCTCTGCACTTGCTCCAGCACCTCATTATCTCTCTTGTACTGAGGTGCCCAGAACTGGACACAGTATTCAAGGTGAGGCCTCACCAGTGCTGAGTACAGCAGATCGTACTCATATAATCTGACTTTCTGGTTTACAATACTATACAGCATCATGTCATGGAGACTATCTTGAAAATTTCTTTCTAAAACATTAGTATTTCGTTCTGCCTACCTGGCCTCCAACAGTTTTCATTACTCTGAGAATTTAATATTTTTTTAATCTATTCATAGTTCACAATGTATTTACTAACTCACTCAGAGTGACAGAGCACTGGAACAGGCTGCCCAGAGAGGTTGTGGAGTTTCTCCTCTAGAAACCTTCAAGACCCCCCCTGGACCTGTTCCTGTGTGGCCTGCCCTAGGTATTCCTGCACTGGGAGAAGGGTTGGACTCTATGATCTCCAGAAGTCTCTTCCAACCCCTACCATTCTATGATTCTATGATTCATCTCCTTAATAATGCAACTGACTTTTTTGGTAATGTTTTCATTCAGTTCATGTTCAGTGTTTTGTCCTGGATTTATTTGTCATCATTTACTCCCTTATTCTTCAATTATACTAATAACATTCTTTTACATTTCCTTTTATTCTTCACTTATGAAATGTACATTTTAAGCACTTCAAAACATATCTGTGGGAACTTTCAGAAGGAGTTGAGGGCCAAATAATGTTATCATTCCAAAGTGAAATTTCCTGATACTCATTCTTTTTACTTTCTTTCTTCCTCTACATACACGGCAGGGTAGTGACCTCCTGTCCACCATGCAATATTGTGCTTCATTTTAGACCAGCTATTTTATTCCTTTATTATAATAGTTTATGTCATGTAATTCTGTGTAAGTGAAACTTGTCCCCTTTGGGAGGACTTAATCAGCATTTTCTCCATGGATGTAATGAAATATTATAAATCTTTCCACAGACATAGGTCACATAGTAAATTAGTGTGATACTGACCAAAAATTAGTTCATGCGTGTTTGGAAAAACATGAGCTCAGTTATTAATTATAGTCATTAAAACACAAATCTACAATTACTGGAAGCAGTAACAAACATAAATCAGATTAGAACCCTCTGCAAAATAATCAAACATTTAATATTTTCTATTTCTTTAGCTTTCACCTCTCACAAGAGTATTTCCCTCCATCCTTCAAACTTGGCTGAAATTTTTCAGGACAAAGCATCTCTGTTTGGCTAGACTTCTTTATTATAGGAAGGTTTTCAAATTGGTTCACATCATAAAATAAATACCACTGGTAGTTCTACTTCACCAGACATCAACACTGGCACAAATGTTTACATTTTCCTTGGATAGCTAAAATGACCACTAAGGAATTAAAAATTTCTGAATCTATAGCCTACTGAAGTCTTTCACTATCAGAGAACACTAAAAATTCATAACTCCATAGTATTGTATTACAACAAGTTTCAAAATACATAAAAATAAAAGTTTTCCTTTGTTTTATATCATTCTGAATTGTTGGGAGATGAAAGATTATAATATGTCAGAGTGTCTAACAGGGTTAAATAATTTCAGGTTGGCTTATTGTCACTTAACCAGAGACAAAAGACAAAGGAAATAGCATTGTGTTTTAAAGAAGAATCTCAAGATATGGTAGAATAAAATAACAACTTTTTTTTTTTCTGAGAATTGAAGTGTTTTTCATAATTTTTAATATGACTCTTTAGTATTATTATTAGGAAGGAGAAAATGGGATGTCCAAGTAGAAACCACTAACAGCTGGTGTCCCTCGAGAGTCTGTGCTGGGACTAATACTAGTCAAGATTTTCATCAATGACATAGACGGTAGGACTAAGGACATGTACAATTGCCACCTGGGCTATGGCAATCCCCAGTGCCAATACATATTGGGGGATGAATGGATTGAGATCAACCCTGCAGAGAAGGATTTTGGGATACTGGTGGATGAAAAATTTGACTTCAGAAAGCAATGTGTTCTTGCACTGTACCTGGAACACTGCATCCAGCTCTGGAATCTTCAGCACAGGAAATGTATAGATCTGTTAGAGTGAGCCCAGAGGAGAGTCATAAAAATGATAGAGGTCTGGAACACCTCTCCTATGAAAAAAGACTGAGACAGCTGAGGATGTTTAGCCTGGAGAAGAGAAGGTTCTGGAGAGACCTTATTGACACGTTTCAATATTTAAAGAAGACATATGGAAGATAGCAAGACTCTTTACCAGGGCCTGTAGTGACAGGACAAGGGTCAGTGGGACTGAAAGAGTGTACATTTATATTGGACACAAAGAAGAATTTTTTTTTCCGTGAGGATGGTGAGACAATGAAAGTTTCTGTGAATGGGAATGTTCAAGGAAATGTTCAAGGTCAGATTGGATGGGACTGAGAGGAACCTGACCTAGTGGAAGATATCCCTGTCCATGTCAGGGGTGGTTGGACTAAATGATCATGGATCATTAAATCCTAGAATAGTTTTGGGTTGGAAAAGCAATTTCCATCCCAATCCATTCTGTTAGTACAAAATGTGTAAAAAATTCCTAAATGAGAGCAATTACTAAAGCTTATTTTTACTTTTGTACTAAGGGAATAGTTTGGGTTGGAGAGGATCTTAAAAAGAATCTGTAAGAGTTCTTTCCAACCCAAACCATTCTATGACACAATGATTCTATGAGTGGAAAATTATTAATAAATCAAAGAGGAAACATGTAAATGAGAATTTGCATATTTAGATGCAAGACACAACAATTGTTTTATTTAGGTCCATTTGTGATACAGAAACAAAGTTTTGAACCAGAACTATAGCAATTGCCCTTGTTTAGGAAATTTAGTATCACATTTTCTACTAACTAGAAGAACATTTAGTATCATCTAGAAGACTGCAAAGTACAATTGGTGGTTACTGATATTTCTTATGGTTTGTTAAGATTCATGGGATTAATATTAATATTTCTCTATCCAAATGCTAGAAAAAAACAAACAAAATAGTGCTGGATTTCAGCAATACCCTGGTCACATCTCTGTGTAGGCACTGAGAAGGTAAAATTAATACTAGAGATTCATATTTCTCAGTAGTATGCTTTTTGTGATTACCTTCGCTTATTTTCATTCTCTCTGATTGTTTGGGTGTATACGAAATGCAGATTATAGATTTAAATATTTACCAGAAAAAAACCCAAAGCATATTTATATAGAATATACGCATTATTCTTTAAATCCTTCTAAGTCCTTTACAATTCTTAAGAAATCCCAGATTTTGTGCTCATCAAATCACTCTTGAGGTGCTTATCAAAACCAACTGAATCACTATATTTAAAGTCCATTTGTCTAACTATGCATCAGAGAAACACACTCAGAAAACTTGCATATATCCTGTACTACATACTATTCTTGAAAGACTGGACATTAAAATTATTATTTTGGAAAGATGGTATTTCTTCTGCTGTTTTAAGGTCATCAGATGTGTCAGTGTTGTTAAAATTGTCACACGATATGTTTTAAATTTCAGACACAAGAACAAAAGTGAGAAAGCTAGTTTTCTCAGCTACAGAAGTTCTCCTAGGGCTAAAGAAATAGATGGTAACTGTGACATTTTATTAAGAAACATAAACACTGATAATTCAAGGCCATGAAAATTCATTCCAGTTAATAAGTAATATGAAAATTACACCAATTGTAATAAAACAGGGGGGGGGGCATTGCTTTATTTATATACATATCAGACAGCTTCCATTTTTTATTAAACAGTGGCTTGTAACTAAAAGTTCCCATTTTCTCTATTCTGTATTCCAAAATGGCTGCAATAGATTATGCCTAAAATTTACAGCATTGTTAGGTATATTTGGTGCATTAATAGGATGAGAAAGTGAGTAATTTATCAATTTATTAAGCCAAGACCAAAAATGCGAATATGCTGTGCTGTCACACAACAGCACATAAAATGGCACAAGATGTATAAATCTGTGGCAGAAGGCATGGAGTTCTGTTGTTATTATATCACTGCTGTTATTTCTTTTGCTGCTCTTTTACTCGCATCATTCCCCTTGGGTCCCAGAGCCTTCACGGTTCATTTTCTGTTGATTTTCAGTACTACTTCTAGGAAATGGAAAGAAGAAGAAATATTCAGAAGTGAGCAACAAGCAATCACAAGCAAGTAAATTCTTTATGATGTAAGTAACTTGAGAAGATTTATGGCAATGTACTTTATATTATATTAGAATTCTTCACTTAGCTCTGCCCTGAGTTCCATTTCATATATTTTACAAAGCTTGCAGTTTATCTGTTCATATCAGTAGACCTTTTTATTTAATTTTCTCAGACACTTTGACATTTAGTAGGACTGAATAACGAGAGCTTCCTACAATGGATATCCCGTGGTTATTTATGTTCTCCATAAACATACAGTTTTAGCTGTTAAAATATTCTTTGAAGCACCCTCAAAGTGCATGATGGGTATCCACAGTAATGTTTTTTTCCTTTTTTTGAGAAATGAGTATTGAGGGGACTGCTCTTCTTGTAAGAATGGACAAAATCCATTCTTAGGTAGATTTTCAGGAATGTAAATTCTGAATTTTTTCTCTATTATCCTTATCAAATTTAAATGCATAAGCATCTCATGAGCTTACCATTGACATAATAAAGCCCTTTTGCCTAGTGATTTTCTCAAAGCAGTGTTACACACAGCTAGTAAATAACCAATCAGATGAAACATCTATAGTGACCCAAACAACATCTGTAACTGCAAATCAGTAACACCTTCAGTTTAGTTTTATTTAGAACAATAGGATGTTCATTTAACAGGAATAATTTAAAGCAGAAGCTTTACTGTAATGTTTGGAAACATTTTATATACACATGCACAGGATGCAAATATCTAGAGAGATATATGTGGGTGTTTTACAGCATAAATGGTATGTGAGAAAGTATAACTGATTTTAAAAAGTAGGATAACTTTAATGTTAAACAGGAAAGGATGTAAACACAGCACAGTGTAACTTGTGTTGCCTGTTGACAGAGAGGTTCAAAAAAATGTTTCCAGAACTTCACCTAGGATTAATTTTAAAGGAATGAGCAAGACCTGTGGGCTGCCCTAATTATTTCCACTAATATTTTGCAAGTGTTGCTCCCTTACAAGCATCCTCAAAGTGGGAAAGGATCTATGTGATGGAAAATGGGAGGAATACATTACCTCAGTGAGTGAAAGGAAGAAAAAGAAAACACCAATAAGCAGCTGTCAGTGTTAAGAGATAGGCTTATTCTTTCACGTGAGAGCATTTTTCTTCTAGACTTCTTGCCTCTTGAATTTAAGACTTCTCAAGTTCTCAAGAATTTTTGAGAAGTGCTACACTTTGTGCAAAAGCATGCATTGAGTTCTCCTTGCTGGTACTTTACAGTAATTCTGTCATTTCCCCTAATTTGATTTTTAATGAATAACACACGAACATATAATTTAAAGGAACTGAATGATCTTCTACACAGCAGAAATAATTTACAACTGTCTGTAAGAAGTCATAATTCTGGTAGACAAACACTTACAAAACTTATTCACTGTCTCAAAGACAGTTTCTCCTCCCTGACAGAAATAACACTCTGGTCAAATATGCTGTGACTTTCAGAGGAAACAGAGATTATACCAGAGACAAATCTTTCAAGCAGCAGCTGTTGGATGAAAGAATTAACCATTGGCCTGAAATCCTAGTCAGCAAAGACAAACTGTATAATATTCATGTTTCAACTTGCATATTTTGCACACTAATACTAAATCTGTGTAATTAAATTATTGTTTGTTTTGGGTTTTTTTGAGAAGAGAGAGAACTCAGGAAACCATTTCCAGCTATTTACTGTGGATTAAGTTTTTCTATTCAAGTATCATTTAACACTTTTCTCACTAAAAATGTGTTTTCACAGAGGAATGATGTTATTTATCACATATAAGGGTAATAGAATCTATACTCATGCCAGATTAAAATGAATTTATCCGAGAGGTTAGGTTTCTGAACTCATTTAATGCTGTTTATCTGGTACCTACTTCTCCAAAATCATAAAGTTTTTCTCTGAGATTTTGAATTTAATTTTGTGTGTATTCAAAAGGTAATTATATGCAGCTACCTGATTAAATGTTCATTCACATAACGATTAAAAGTGTCTTATGATGACAGTTGTAGTATGTCAGGTTCAGAACTGAATGATTATCACCTGCTGATTGTAGAAGTGAATGTCTATAATGGGAGTAATTTTATAGCAGCACTTACTATAAACTAATACTGATCATATATTACAGTGATTATTTTGTTGTGTCAGATAACTATTTGCACAGAAAGAATTATTTTCAGGCTTCATTTACCTATTGACAGACATGGAATTAGAAGGGGGGAAAAAAAAAACAAAGTATTTTATAGAGTTTAAAGTATTATGTTTCCATAAGAGTGTGGTCAAAGTAAGGGCTCTTACAGCCCAGGAGCCTTAAGGATCTTTCAAAGAGTGTTCTATTTGTAAATTTTGAAAACAGAGAGGAAGGAAGATGCATAAAATGGTATAGATAATTACTTCAAAATATTATTTTATTGAAAAAAAAAAAAAAGAAACATTTTCCACTATAAAAAAATTAGATTGATTATTTAGCCTTATATAATTTTGGACAATTTCTTTAATACAGATGGAGGGCTTCTGTATCTGGGTTTTTTATAAGTGAGGGGAATAACTTAGGTTTGGTCCATTCCCACACTTACTTGTGAAAATTCAGGATTCTCAAGAATTCTGAACATATTTGAATATCATTATTTTTATCTGAAAAGAAAGAAAGATGTGTTAAAAAGGAGAAAATGGTGCAGAAATGGGTTTAAAACCAATAAAGTATACATTAGGACTTACATTAATGATATCTGAATTAGTATCTAAAACTTTTCTAGTACAAGGAGATAAAAATGTGTTTCTATTGCTGTCTTTCATTCCTGGACAACAAAAAATATTCAACATTCCCATAAATCGTTGCATTTTTAGCAATCTTACATTGCAAGAACACAGAAAGCCTAATCAATAGCTGCTCAATAGAAACTTGCCCTTTTCTGGAAGTCACAGAATGATTCCCTTGTTGAAGGTTAGAACCTCTTAGTGATGAAACTACTTAATTATTACAGATAATTGGAATTTGGCCTTTGCTGAAATGGTATAAAACAGAAACTGAACTTTGCAACTTAAGATCATAAAATTATACTTTTTGGGTCTTAAATCATTTGTATAGTCTTAATTCATTTACACCTTCTTAAATCAGAAATATTTCTATGGAAATCAATTGTTTTTTACCAGATTTATGCAACTGACATAAAACCTGTCAAGAAGGAATGTTTTGTTTGTTTCAGTTTGGTCTGGTTTTATCCATGAATATAGCAGTTGCTTTGGTAGATATTGTCATATGACCTTTCCCTGTTTTTTGGGGGTTAGTTTATTTTTTATTCTTATAAGCACTCTGCATGGCCCTAAATAACTAATTATATTAGCCTATCAAAGCTATTTTTCCCAATTTCTCTAGCTGGTGATATATTATCCAGTTTAAGTGATATAAGGATAATGTCAAGGAAGAAGAATGGAAAAGTCCTAGTAGTTTCATCCACTATGAACACTGATTTTTCCCTAAATTAAGTGTGTAATTATCAAACATTATCTACACTGTCATATGGTTTAACCTTTATTGAACTAATTAAGATGAAGCCTAAAATTTCTTGCTGACTAATGATGAAACAGCTGCAATTTTTTCTTTTTAAAGAAGAAGCTGGGGAAAATGTAGGAAACTCTATTATCAACAGCACATAAGACAAACAAGATATTATAAAAGTATCAGCTATTGAGGTGACCTACATAGAGAAATTTGTATTTTCTGAAAAGAACTGGGACAAAATGTATGTAACAGATAATCTTATACTACTGAGAAATGGGGGTAAAAAAAGAGCAATTTTATGTAGTAGTTTTGATGTCCTAGTGTTTTTACACTATCTATCCTGAGAGATCTACAAAACTTTTAATTAAGACAATAATATGACAACATGTACTCACCTCTCACAGGAGCTCTGAAAGTCCAGTGCAGCCCACTTTCCTTCTGAATAAATCTTCTCAGAGTAGAACAAATTCTCCAATATGTAACCATATTTTCTAACACATAATTGTAAATGTAATAAGTAATTGTCAGGGAGTAAACTCCTAAAAATACTTAATGAAAGCATGTGACAGAACAGTTGTTTCCTTTTGTCTAAAAAATATTCTGGCAGTAAGTCTGAACATATTGACTCTCGTATTAGGGAAGGCTCTTTGAACACATGCATCCACAGCTGCTGATCAAACTTCATTAAGACAGTCTTTCTGGTTTATCCTGTAGTGATGATGAACATTCAGAGACACTCAATCAATATTTTGAAGACAATTAGAAGATAAAGCGTGCTTTGACTACTCAGACAGCACTCAGTTATGATACATAATTGTAAGATTTTACTTGTTCCAAACAGCCAAAACCAACTGCATTTGAAGTAATTATTTTATAAAAACTAGCATTTTCAAAATAGTGCCAACAAGCAAGAGCAAAGAATCGTCTTTAAAGTGTTAAGTTTCTTACCAATGTATTTCATGGCCTAGAGTCTCCTAAATTCACTCCACAGAGGCAGCCAAGTATGAGACTGGAGACCACTGGAGACCGCCAGATGCCACCTGCCTGTGTCTAAGAGGAATAGGTCTGCTTCTGAGTGGAGTCCTGTCCTGGTTTGAGTGAAAACATAACTAATTCTGTTCAGTAATTTTACTTTACAGCTCAGTTCTTCTAACTAACTGCACTTTCTGAAATTGACAGCATATTTTCAAGGGCAGTGTCTGCTTCTAGCCATGATAATGCTCATTGTTTAGAGTCAGTACCAAGGTCTGGTGTGCAGACCAAGGCCACTGCTGGATCTTGTGTACCAAGCTGGGGGAGATGCACAAGCTAAAGGAGCATCCAGGACAGGTGACCCTAAACTGACCAGAGAAGGCTTCCATCCCATATGTGTCATATTCAGTATAAAGCCAAGGAATCATGAGAGTCCCACTGGACTTGGATCATCTCTTCTGGCTTCTTCCTTGTTTCTTCAATGGCCAGCATCTGAGGAGGAATGTTCAGGCTGCCCTGACCCTACACCATGACATGTCTGGAGCTCTGCAGTCACCCATCCCACAAGGTCTATGGGAGCTTATTGCTCTCTGTATATTTTCTTTCATTGCTCTCTAGTAAAAATCAGGGCATAAAGATATGGTAGGCAGATGATGCAGATCCAGGCTGGTAAATTCACTATATCCACAAACCCATTGAACTTATTTAGAAAGTAACATACATTCCCAAGATCCTGCTGGCAAGCTATGCTGCAGTATTTTTCCTCTGCCTAGACCACTACCTCTCTCAATAGCCTTCTGAAGCATGTCATTTTTACAGTCAGATAGCTGGTCCTCTTTTTGTATGTGAATCATATGAATGTACAGTGATTTTTTTTTTTTTTAAGAAACAAACAAACCTCAAAAAAATACTCCCAACACAGATAAAAATTATCTTGCATTCACATTCTGCTAAGTAAATCTAACACAGTAATGTATGGCTTTCAGCTTAAGTTAAAGGAGTTTCCTCTACAAGTTTTCCTGATTTTAAACAGATGATGACCACTTCTTTGAAAACTACACAAAATTCCTTTAAGTTTTAGCAGTGTAGGTAGGGTACATAAGATTCTTGTTACTACACAGAAACAATTAAAATACATATATATGTATTTCCTTAAAAACACTAGGATATTTTTCTTTTTAAGTACTTAACATCCCAGTTTACCCTCCATAATTCATGACTCTTCAGGGAGAATTAGATGCCTTAAAAAAAAATAATCTTCAAGTGCTGGTCAGGTGACAAAAGACAGGTAACCCAGGAAAGAAATACAATTAAAGCTATTTTGTAATCTTACAATAAAGCAGATGGATTTGAGCATATGATATCAAATTACAGTACCAAATTATCATATATTTGTGCATGGTGACTGGAAAAAGACTTTATATTTTTCTTATATATTAACATATATTATAACATATGTGATAACACGTAACATATGACATTATAACATATTAAACATATATTTTTCATACAAACACTTTATATTTTTCATGTAAAGTGTTCTACAAATTTTGTCAGGAGGAACTCTGGTATTTTCTTGTGAAGAACTATGATGATACAATTCTAAGAATAGACTTGTGGGATGTATCAATTCATAAGACAAAACCAAATAACCTTATTACTATTTGAACATCAAATGGCTGCTCTGAAGAGGAGCATTACTCTTGAGAAGTCATTTGATTGTGAAATATTGCTAAGGTTATATAAGAATAATACTAAATATTTTCTAGTGGGATTTTTTTTTTCTTTCCCTTAAAGCTTGGGATGGAGTGTGGGTTTTTTGCCTAAAAAAGTATTCAATCTCTGAATAAATGTTTTCTTTCAGATTGAGGACTTGCACTTCATACCAAATAACATGTAACATTTTCAGACTTCCTCTGAGGAAAAGAAGGAATCTGTTTTCAAAGCCATTTGCTGTAAATGAAGGGTGCTGGATCACTCTTTCTTCTTTTATGTACTGGAATGTTATATTACAGTTTTAAAAATGGGTTAAATGTTTCCTATCAGTTTGAATAGTGCTTAATCAACTCAAATGTTTAACATTTCTCTGAATTGCAATTAACCATACATTCCTGAAAGAAAAGATTTACCCTGTTTTCTAGTTATAGATGAACAAGGACTTTGCAAATGCATTCAATTTATGTTTTTATCTGCTGCTTGTTATTACAAGATATGAGAAAATCTGAGACTGTTTCCATTAATGATTCATATGGCATTAGAAAGTAGGAGTCATTTCCTACTGGAACTCAAAAGAAGTATTTGATTGAATGCCTTTGAGATAGCACTGAGAGAATGGCTTTTGACTGAACAAATAACTTAGAGGGGAAAAATTCCTATAGGAACTCAAACTGCAGACTTTGCCTTGAACAAAGAGTCTATATTGTAATATGACATGCAGTCAGAAGGATTTTATTTTTATTTGGAACGTAGTTTTGTATACATTCTGTGAAGAGGAGAGGTCTGTGCAGTAACAGTGTACAGTGTATTAGATACGAGAGTCTGCAAAATACTCTAGAGTCTCACCATTCTGTTGATGTTGCTGTAATAATTCCTTGCAGAACATCCAGATAAGACAGGAAGATGTGGTGATCGAACTAGATGTCTAGTAGTCATTAGTAGAAACCATTGGGAGGTGACTGTTTATGAGAAGCTGAAAGTTCATGACTGGTGGGTTCAGATGAGTAAGGAGGACAACAGTGGAATACTGACTTGGGGAATAAGCTAATGGAAAACTGATGTTCCTCATATATGGACAGGAATGAAAGAAAAAATAGCTGTGAAAAAAAATGGTAGAATATTTGGTGATGCAGAAAGCATGAGGAGTGGAAAACTCACTAGATACATGAGGAATAAAAACAGACATGGAGAAGAAAAAGATTTTTGGAAGACTGTCACAAAGAAGACAGTAAGTAAAGGCATAGATGCTGCTGATAAGACTGGAAAAACAGGATTAAAAAATGGAAAGTAGAAGGAAATAAGGAAAAATGGTTGGGGTGAGAGGAGCAGGAGAGAATAACTTTTCATACATACAGAACAGAATGTATGCATCACTTTGTTACAATTTAATTTTTTATGTAAGTAATACAGAAATACAAGTATAGTAAACATTTTGGAATACAACTTCAGTGCAATAGGTGTTGTTAAGCATTCCAGAGAAATTTCAGGTTATTCTTCAACAATAAACATGAAACAAATCATGTAAGTGCAGGTTAATTAACACTATTAATTTAAAACATAAATTACAAGATAAAATCTCCCTTCTATTGGTATGTTACATCTTTTACTGGAAAACTGCTAACCAACCCTGACAGATATGTCTTCAAAAGTATTTTTATAATGAAGAATAATTTTTTATTTTTATGCTGAAAAGCACTGTGTTGTATTAAACTATTTAAAAATACTAATATCATTGAGAAAATATTTGGAAATCTCTCACACTGCTGGGAAACTTAGCTATTTATATATATATGTATGTATAATTTCTGTCAGGCATCTAGACATCTCCACTCTACATCAAGAAAGGTGACAAATTATTCAAGAAAGACAAGAAAAAATGTTGGGAAAATTATTTATTAAATAAATGTTGAGCAGTATCAGGAAATAATAGCATCTAAGCACTTTTACGTTGCAAGTTTTTTGTCTAAAAGAAGAAACAGGAAGTGAAAACCACAAGGAGACATCTTCAATCAACACATTTTAATTTTTTGATATTGCTAGATCCAGTTCTAAACCAATTTAGTCATATGAAGGCATTTTTCTGGTGTAAACAAGTCACACACTTTAATTTACCTTGTTTCCCACAGAAACAGAAGTGTTTGCTGATGACTTGTGATAAACTTTGAAACCATATCTTATTGACATCTGTCAATAATCATAGTTGCTTCCCAGTGGAACATCTTATTTTTTATCAGATTTGACCAAAAAAGCTTTGTGTCTCAACTGAGAATTTTATTTCTAAGATATCTTTCTTGAAGATATCTTTGCTTTTTGTGTCACTTTCCTTAATTTCTGTTACCTTGTTTCAGGCTCTTGACTGAAACAGCTGGCTGAGGAGTGGAACCATTATAATGTCCTTATAGGCAAAGATCAAGCACAGGGATTGACTCAAATCAGTCTCTGAGAAGTGTAAATATTATCACTTCTTTTACTGGAGGAGCTTAAATCAGTTGGACTTCTAACTAAATTTATGAATCTGGTCCAATTGTCCTATGGATGCATATTTTTTGTAGGCAACAAGGAAAAAAACCCAGCACATTAAGACAAATTTTATGCTGTTCTTTACTGGATCCAGCTGGCTGAATGATCCTCTGATGGCTGCTCTGTTGCTCCCTTTAGGAACCGTGTAGAGAACAGTCTGCTCTGTTGCATGACTCCTATGGTATGTGCCCCAGAGAGGCTTGCTTTCTGTGATGAAAGTGGCATTGCTGGAGGGACTTCACAGAAGCTGCTTTCTACTGAGACCATTATGAGGTCTGATGCTCAAGAATGCTGATCTTCTTGAAAGAAATCTGAAGTGGATGGATCATAGTTTTGCTGAATGCAAACTTTCATTTTACTCCACAAGTGAAACTCACTCTCTTTAAATGTGTATCCCCTTTCTTTAAATAGGTAACCCAAGTACACAGTGCTATTTTCTTTGTGTTCTCAGAGGATTTTTGAGAGAGCTATAAAAACCAGAGATGCAGGATGCTGGTCTGATACAGGACAGCATCCTCATATCTTCTTATCTGCATAAATTATTGGATTTTTTAGCATACTTTAAAGAACATCCAAATGCATCCAGAGATACATTCTACATGCTTTTTCATCCTTTTTAGAATACAACTTTATAACAGTGTCAGATAGATACAAAACAAATTGGGAAATTTTTATCTTTCTTACACTTTTGGCAGCTCTATACACCAAAACATTCTTGTAAGTGAAATATTAACTGATTCAACTTCAGAGAAATCAGAATATGAAATCATTCTCTAGGAACAGAAGTAATATCATCACTGTCTATAAACATCACATGAAATGGTCCAATTCTGTTACCTAAAGACATTCTGATATTGCTGAACATCTGAGCACAGAAAAAGCAGTCAAGTCACATTGTCCTTCCTGCCAAAAAGTAATTTTGCCCCATGCATCTGAAAAGAGGTTATTCATGCTTTTAAACACTGCCAACACTAATGGATGCTCAAATATGGTTTTGACCAAGGACAAAAATTGCATTTTCTATGACTGCACTTAAAGACATTGTTATCTTGCAAAAGTCACAGAAATAGAAAATAAGAAGATAGACCACCTTAGTCTTATTAGTAAGGGAAAATTTCTTACTGAAAAACTGAGTTTTACTAGACCTCTACAGATGATCTTGAAAGATGAGGAATTATCTAGTCTGCATTTTTCCAGACAGTTCAGAATCCAAACACAAGATACTAGTTCATTAATAATAATAATGATAATAATGAGAAAACCCCTGAGCCCTGACCACCAAAGCCATTTTGAACAATCCTGTTGCTCACAAAATTATTTATACAGGCATTAGACCAATATTTATATTTTCCTTTGTAAGTGGAACTCAGTCCAATTTGGATGCTACCTAGATAAAAAGTATATTATTCTTAAATTTGTCATGAGTATCTGTCTGCAAGGATAAGCCTTATCTGACCAGTTGTATACATCAACAATTCAGACTGCTACCCCAAAGTCATCGATTCTAGGCCTCCTTCATAGTCAGTAAGCAGTTCCATGGTGTGATGCAGCTACCTACTAGGGTAAATATAGAGATAAAAGTACAAATACTTCATAAAAATATATATATTTCTCTGAGTTGCTTTTCCTAGATTTTCCAAAACAAGCCATGAGGACCTAACCATTAAGTGATAACTCCTATTTTTTTCCAGTCACTCAGATTCTGTCCACAGCATAGATAGGATCATATTTTGAATGTAACTACATTCTTCAAGTGATCATCTGACATGTTCAAAGCTAATATGATTCAGCTTATCCAGAGAAGAGCTTTTTTTATTTTTTTTTCCTGGCAGAACCATGTGTTAACCAGGTTGGCCTGTCAACACCTAGTATGCTAACGGATGGATTTTGTTCCAAAGCATTCTGGTATAACCTGGGCAGCTTTCCCAAGATACCAGGTGGAAGAGATGGAGAAATGTGGGTGTTGGAAGACTATAAGCCAAATTGTGTCAACTGCTTCTTACTATATATATTTTTTTTTACTAGAGGAACTCTAAAATTGAAACAGAACTTTCTTGATTTAAAAATAAATAAATAGATGCTGAACACCTTTTATCCTCTCAGAAAGTGTTGTGAAAGCATTCAGATCTAGCAGACTACCAGTTGGACAATGGGGAACACATATAATGGTTCCTGGTGTTTGAACTGTTTGACTTTGGGGTTTTTGTTTAATGTTTTTAAATGATGAATGACAAAATCCTGGTTTGCCTCCTGCCTCCATTTAATTCTCAGTCATCCTGAAGATATCAGTTCTACCTCACCTGCACTACTTCCCTGTATATTAATTTTCTATCTGGTCTTTAGAATGGAAAACTGGAAGATTGACATCATGGTACTTCGGTGCTTACTTTATTTGTGCAACATTAGAATAATTTTAAATTCTGAGCAAAGTGTGGTGGATATTTCAGGGTGATATGCATAAAAGTTATCAACCCCTTTGCAATTCTGATTAACTCCACAGGTCACTTATCCACAGCTGTGTTAAACTTCTGGATTAATTCTACTAATTTTATAGTTTCATATTCATTAAAAAAATATATATATTTTAGCTGCCATGTAAGTTTTACTGAGTAATTAACAAAGTGGAAGATGTACAGCAGACAGATAAATGGTAATGTAATATGCAAATTATCACTATTTTAATATTTCACAGTGGTCTTAGGAAAAAAAAGTGCTTTTTTTCAAATGTCAAGAAAATAAGCAAAACAAATGAACAAACAAACAAAGAAAACCCAAACAAACCAAACAAAATCAAAACAAAACAGACCAAACAGGATCAACCTATGCAACGTAATAAAATAATATCCACTCTCTGGTCCCCAGATGAAGAGCTGAAACAGACAGTAGAAAGAATAGCTGAGATTATAATACATTTAGTGCCCAGAATATTGTCAAGAAAGCCTGTGCAGTATGCTTCTCTCTGAGTCTGTGCCAGTGACCGCTTTATTAAATCTTGTTATGCATCCTGAGGTACACACCTGCTCATCTGTAACCCTTTACAACATACTCAGAAAAGGAGATTTTAAAAAGAAAATGAACAGAAAACCAAAACAAAATAAAGCGCCACCACCACCAAAACAACAAGAAGCTCACTGTGGAAAAAAGCCTTGAATGATAAAACAACAAGAACATTAATAGTATGGTAAATCACGATTAGATAGAAAGTGTCAAAAGTTTAGAAACATCCTTATGTGAGGAATGCATCACAATAGACTGGTATTGGAAATAAACATTGGAGTTAATGATATGGATACTGTGGATAAGTGAGTTCATCGTGATCCACAATACCTTGCTATAGCAGAACACACAGCTGAAGATATTCCTTTGGACCATGTAAATATAGATTTAAAATCCCTTCAAAGAAATTAGTACTGTATTTCAACACCAATTCTCAGAGAGTATGTTGGACATCTCTTTAAACTGTCATCAGCCTTGTGAACATTCCCACCATATTTCTAGGTAAAGTCAAATCAGCCAGTTTAAAAAACTTCCAATAATATTATTTAGTTTTCTATTTTTCACTTTTTTGAAAACGGGCTACAGTTGAACCTGGATAAAGTGGTTGTTAGAGATCAGCTACCAGGACAAGATCGCAAGAAATCAGCTCCCTTCAGTGTAATATTTTAAACTATATTTTTGTCTTGAAACATACTGTAATGTGTGATGTTTGGATACATGGAGTGTGAGGTTGCTAAGTGGTATTTAGATCACTTTAAGCTGTCCATATAGACATAACCAAAGCAAATTCAATGCCCATAAATATAGTTTCTGATGTTTTTCTAATGTTTTATTTTATCCTACTTTTCTTGGTATGAATAATTATCCGCATTGTTATATAATGTTAATCTCTAATTCTCTGATTTAATTCCTAGTGAAGTCTAGAAAAATTACTTTCTTTACTTAAAATATTTTGCACTAAGTGAAAGAATATTTGCATTTTTTAAAATGTGCAGTTCCCAAAACTTAACATAAATATAAAAGGGCGTCTATTTTTTCCTATTATCTAGGATAACATTAATTATTGCTGTTGAAACCTATACACTAAATTGCATTGTCACTACTGTGAGATTTCCTGGCTTTAATAATTAATTCAAAGAATATAATCCATATTATTTAAAT
Organism: Chloroceryle amazona; assembly: GCA_027560015.1. NCBI lineage: Eukaryota > Metazoa > Chordata > Aves > Coraciiformes > Cerylidae > Chloroceryle > Chloroceryle amazona. Next base: position 147,905 of record JANHFX010013902.1, on the reverse strand, counting down.
TTCAGTTTAGTACAAAAAAGTATAATCCCTTTATGGTAATACAATAACTGCTTATTCACACTTTTATGAGTGTACCTAATGAAATACTGTAAACCTTTTTATGCAAATAGGACTTTTATATATTGATCAGATTTACAGCTTTTTGCCTTTCCTACAATTATGCATGTACGAACTGCATTTTGTGCAGGGTCTCTATAAATGTGCACTTGCCTGATTAAGAGTAAAATTATGAGTATACATATCTGTACTTATTGCAAATTATTTATATTTTATTGTTTTAATTACAAGGAGCAGTCTTTGCAGTGGCTATGATACAATATTCATATGTAGAACAGAGTTTAAAAAAAAAAAGTACTTTTAAATTAGACTACAAATTAAAAGATATTCATCTGGCATTAATTTTAGTTATCACTTAGGGGAGCTGAGATGTATTTTTATTACAGAGTAAACCAGAAAACAGAAGTTACATTTCACTGTTAACCGACTGTTGCATGACAAGTAAACAAGTTTAATCGTGTTATTCACCTCATTGACTTTAATGATTCAATAATAGATGTAATAGGCACCTCAGGACCAGATGGCTTAGGGAAAAAAGTCCCCATGAACTAGTACTTTTTCATCTCAAGTATCTGATAAATATGTTAACTCCCTGCACTGAGATGACAGTCAGAATTTCTCACCAGCTGGCCAGTTGCTCTGCACAGTGGGTGCTATCATCCTCAGTTTAATGTTGAATTTTCAGCTCTGTAGTAAGGTCAGGACTTGTGGGGATTTGTTCAAAAAACACAGTTTTTATTGATTTCACATAAACATTGTAATTGACAAAAGGATAAGTGGATGAGGTCTGAGAAAGGGGTGAGTCATGAGTTAAGGTTGAATTCAACATGAGCTCTACTTGTAACAGTGCTTATCAGCTGCATGCATTACAATATGGATTGAATGTGTAAAGAGAAAGTGGGGCTACAGCTACCTCCCATAAAGTTGTTTTACTACCCCAACCTTTTTGCTCAGTCTGTGATACCTCAGAGTGCACACACCATCATGCCCGGCAGACATTTCAACCATGAAAACATTGTTTATTTCTAGCTGTCATCTGTGCTGCTGCAAGACAAGCTTCAAAGACCCCCCCCCCCCTTTCCCAGAAATGTCAATGAAATGGACAGGTTGATTATCTACAGCCTGTGTCAGCCAACACTGTTCAGCTCTGAAGCAGTATACGGCCTACTGTCTGCCACTATTTCTTGCTTTTGGCCATGTTTTTTTAGCACTCCCATTCTTCTTAGATATCACATCTGTTTCTGCCTCTGGCTGTGCAAAATCCAACTGTAGCAGAGTTTAACAAGATGAAAAGGGGTTTTTCATCTGTGTGTGTTTGTCTTCACAGAACACTATTTTTGTTACCTGACTTCTGATTTGCCTTTGTAAAAAAAAGACCATATTTGGTCCTGCATCAAGAAGAGATTTTGTCCAGAGTTTTGCAAGGGAAACTGAAAGGTACATAATAAAAAGAAAAAGGAGGAAAATGAACCATAAGTGCATTAGCCATCTCATCAGTTAAGTGATTCTGAAACACAAGACAATTCTGAAAGCCTATGATAACTTAACTGTATTCCTATTCAAAGCCCCCCTTTAAAACAAATTGGAATTTCTCAGCAACTTTAATTACTTCCAAGTTACATTAAAACACTAGAAAAGCCAGAATAAGAGGTATCACACAACACTGTAAAACTTTATTTTTCTTTATTACTCAATGTATTTGTTGCATGCTATTTATCTCATTTTAATGCACAATAAATTCTTCAGATGGTATCATAATAAAGAAGATACTTCCTACAATAATAATATATATCTACCCATAACAAAAAAAAACAAACCATAAACCATATCTAGTCTTTGCTTTGCAGGAGATAGTTGTGTCATTCCAAAGGGGAGCCATAAGTGAATTAAAAATCTCACAGGACCTAGGACCAAATTAGGTCTCTGCATCATCTGTCAGTGTAAACAGATACAAAGCCAATTAATAACAACACTTTCAGATTCCATATATCTTTCTGTAAGCAAAACATTGATCCAAAGAACTAACAGGAGTGAATTTTTATAATAGTAAACACAAAAATGTTATCTTAGTTGTGAATTTGAGTCAGTTTGCAAGATAAGGTATTTTGGGATCTATAAATGGCAAGGATTAATCCAAGCAAAATCTAAACCCAAATGAAACAGTGTCAGAACCACTCTTTATTCACAGTGGGTTTAATTCCTTTCCAGAATGACAAACTGAAGAGTATCATCTCTTCTGAAATTTCCCATCTGTCCCGGAGTGTCTCTTTTTTCTAGAATACAACATATTCTGTGATAGGCTTCAGCTTCATTAATACCAAATGCAGAACTACTCCATGCTTCTCTACACCCCAGCCTTCCAGCATCTTGATCAGGCATCAGAGAGAAATGCACTGTAACCCTCTTCTGAAAATTACCTGGTTTTGCCTCTCTTCTAAAGCACATCTGGAATTTCCTTTAAAGGGAAAGCAAGGCATGGGTCGCAGAAAGGTGATAGTAAATGTCCACATCATTCCCCTACTCTGATATGGTCTTTAGATATATATGAGGGATGTAGATACTGAAATACTCTTAGGTACCATGTTAGACATCTTCATCAATCAATCTCATGTAATAAACATCTCCCACTGCGGTCAGGACAACTGTGCTGCAACTCAAGTCTTAAGGCTTCCTCCTGCCTTCTTCCTCTCTGTCCAACCTTCAATCCCCTCCTTCTTTCTGAGGACTCACCTGGTTGCATAGTGAACTGGTTTTGGAAATTTTTTTGAGTTAAAACTAATTTTCTGTGTGTGCTTTGATCTAAGTGATCATGGCAGTGAAGTCTTGGGTAGGAGGCGATAGACCATATGGTTCAAGCCCCTTCTGTTGTGGATATTTAATTATTTATACAAAGTGCAACACCAAACTTTTGGTTTGGTGCCTAGCCACACAGCATTCAAACCTTTTTAATATTGTGTCTCATGAATAAATGCTTTAAGATAAAAAAAATACTGTAATTTTTATTTCACTCTAGTTCCTGTTTTCTTTTGTTCCTTTGCAAGTGCTTGATATGAAAATTTCACTTTCAATTTTCAGTACTGTCAGAAGTTGAAATGGGGGTAGTGCCTTTTCAGTGAAGAAATAGATCAGTGAAGAACAATTTTTTTTACCCAGCAAAAACATTAAAAAAAAATAATTCTTATCACCACACTCCTGCTAAGTAAGGATAAAAGTACTCGGATGAGTAACTAATGGAATATTACATATAATATGACTAGATAAATTAGTATAATCCACCTACAGTGTGGAAGTTTGTCTTGTCCAGTCTTTTTTAGTTTTACTTTTTTTGTCTCCTGTGTACCCAAATACTGATTATGCAGTTCTTTAATGGTCAGATGGGTTTTGTTGGTAATTAGCCTCAAAGACAAAGGCTAATTGCTCAATTGTCTTCGGAGAGTCTGATGGGAGAAGTCAGAGCTGGTGGCCAAGCAGAAAGTGAAAAATAATAACTCTCCAGCACTAACAAAGGGAGATTGTATTAATGTCTTTTAACTTTCACTCAACACATACACATTTTCTCCTTCTAAACACACATGCCCCAAAAGCCAAGATGCCATATCAGATATTGTAAGTTTACACTAATATGTAATATTTCTGGATATCTATCAGATAAGCTTTTTAACTGTTTCCTATCATGGTGGTTATATTTATAAGTACAGTTTGTTTAAAATCTAGCGAAGATATAGTTACCACTGGGATATTTTAAATTCATTTTTAGTGATCGAAAATCCTTCTAAAATATATAATTTTGGGTGGTCAAATGTATTCAATATGTCAGGTGTGGTCCTATTACTTTCATAACAGAAAAAAAGAAGAGATTTAACAAATGATATCCCGAAAGCCAAATAATAGACTATCTTTTAAGCTGGTGTTACGGTTTAACCCCAGCCAGTAAGTAAACATCATACATCCTTTCATGCCTCCCATCTCCAATCGGGATGAGGAAGAGTGTCAGAAAAGAAAAACACAAAAAAACAAACTTGTGGCTTCAGATAAGAACAGTTTAGCAACTATAATAAAATAGTAACAATAATAATAATTAAAAAATATAATCATGATTATAATGATTGTAATGAAAAGGAAAGTAGCAAAGAGAGAGAGAAATAAAGCCCTAGACAAGTAATGCACGATGCAAACTCTCACCTCCCACTAACCAATGCCCAAGCAGCAATCCACCCCTCCCAGCCAACTCCCCTCAACTTATATACTGAGCATGACATTCTGTGGTATGGAATATCCCTTTGTCTAGTTCAGGTCAACTGTCTTGGTCACATTCCCTCGCAGTTTCTTGAGAACCTGCTTACTGTCAGAACATGGGAAGCTGAAAAGCCCTTAATTTAGGTGAAGTACTACTTATCAGCAACTAAAACATCAGTGTGTTATCAATATTATTCTCACACTAAATTCAAAACACAGCATGGTACTTACTACCAGGAATAAAATTAATTATCTCAGCCAAAACTAGGACACCTGGTAGCATTATGTTTTCTAGCTGGTAACAAAAACCTATGTAACATGAACATAAAGCAGATGAATCATTTTCCAAGTGTTCTTTTCTTTACAGACAGGATTAAATTTTAAAGAGGGCTTTGGTGCCATTAATAAAGGACCTGTGGTCTTCTTAATGTCTACATTAAGTTCAGAAGAAGCCTGGTAATACCCATATCATCTACATCTAGGTACTAACTCTCTTTATGACCTGTTATTCAAATAAGAGTTTGCACAACTGAGAAAATTTAAGTCAGATTACTTTTCCTAAATAGATGGGAAGATAACTAAACTGCCTCAAAGATCCCAACATAATTAGTCTTATTATCTATAATAACACTGCCATTTTTAACACAGTCTGTATTTTCCCTAACCAATTTTCCATATTCATGGTCTTACAACTTGATATGATTTTATAGAAAACTGCTAATTAGTAAGAGATTAATTTGAATTTGTTCATTCCTACCACACTTTATAGTAGCCAAGAGACCTAATAATATTGGTAAAGTGAATCATCAGGGAGTGCAGTTTTATGATTATTTTTGATAATGAAAGCACATTATCCCAAACCTTTTAATTTTTGAGGCCCATCCACAACGTGCAGAAAAGTCAAATGAACCAAGACAACTGAACTCAGAACCATACAGAGCCAGGAGTTTGTATTCCAAATAAAAATACTGCACATACTGAAAATAAAGTAGGTTATACGTACCACACATAACATTGCCTTCACTTTAGTCACTGAGGTGGTGGGTTTTCCATTCTGATATTTGAAATGTCAAGGGAAGATAATGGGAATTGGCCACAGTTGCTTATATTTTTTCCAGCTATATTTTGAAGTAAGATGAAGCAAGCCATCATATTTTCATCCCATTTTCCTCAAATCTTTCCCTCTGACCTAGGCTCAGAGTATGACAAAAAGGATTCGGTATATGCCTGAGAATCCTTGAGCTGGCCCTATCTGTAGTGTGCTAGAGAAAGTGCTCATCTATCTGTTTAGTTAAGATTAAATAACTTTTCCAGATGCAATATACATCCTCCATTTCAAAATATATAGTGCTTTTCCACTGAAAATTTACTTAAGTCATATACCATGAACATCTGGCAGAAAACCACTAGTAGAAAAAGAAAAAAAACCAAGTTTTAAAAAGTTAGATTTGGTGGAGGATTGGAAAAATAGAATTAGAATGATTTTTATTGGAGGGTATTCTCAATATATGAAGTGATGTATTCAGATGACTGTGCCATATGCATTATTTTTAATTATTTAGGCTTACTTGTAAGGGCCTTACTCATGTTGAGAAGTACTTCTGCACAGACTCTTCAATTATGTTCATGGAGTGAGGTATTATTCACTGGAGAAGATATAAATTCCTTTCTTTGCTAGGTCAGATGCTACCACTTTGATGGAAGTTATTAAATATTCTGCTGTAAACACTGACATTGAACTATAGCTTCCATAGCATGAGAACAGAATGCTTTGTACTATTATTGGGAGTATTCTTACATTCAAAATATAACAGAACAAAATATGTGTTGGAATATAATTGGGTGTGTGTGGCATATTTCTTTGGGCAGATGAAAATAGGTACATTATGCATGCCTGAGTAAGTATTTCTTCAAAATTGTTGAGAACACAGTATTGTTAACAGAAAGACACTGCAAAGCATCCTGTGATAAAGATCAATAATTAAGTTCCTTTGAATAAGATCTAAATGACAGTATAAATTATATTGCAGGACTTAAGATTCCTTTTTATCTGAAAAGAGTACAGGATTATGACTTTCTAAGACATGGACAGTATGCTTGAATTTTTGTCAGAGAAATAAAGTCTTTTTTGAGGGTTTGCAAATTAATGTTTGTCTACCAGGTATGCAGCAACTTTCATATTTCCACCTTGCAACTGGTATAGTGAACTTTTCTGGACAAATTTGAAAATGCCTAAGTTTGCTCTCTTCCTGGAAGATGACAGGAAACCCGAACAGTCAGTAGTAGAGGTGTTGTGTCTCAGAAACTACTACAAGAACAAGGGCTTATTAAACTTATGTTTAAATTCATTATATTCTGCTTGTGCAACTTCCAAAGAAGAAATGCCATAAAGAAAAGGAAAGATGTGTGGTGGGATGTGACATGCATTTTGTACTCCTGTAAGCCAGTAAAGTGTTTTCAAAGTATTATTTCTGTAAAGATTTTTTTTTTTTCCCAAATACAAAGAATTATTTTGATGCTTGTCTTCCTCATCTAGATGAATCTCAGAATTCAAATTTTCATATAAATGAAACATTGCCTGAATTTTTTTTTTACTGCATTTTATGGTATGATACATCATAAGACTTTCTATGCACACATTAAATGCTGTAAATTGCTGTAAAATGAAGCAACGTATCACAGTGTGTGGCTGGAACTGAAAATCATTGATATTGCTTGCTTTCCAGACAGATGTTGTTTTTCTTGAGCTCATCATGTCAGAAGAAATTTATTTCTAATTCACATACCTGCCCTTAAATTATCCTGTTATCAAAACTCATCAGGTATACATGGGCATATACACACACATATACATATGAACAGATATATGAACCATCATTTCTGAATTGAATGAAAAGTTGTTTTGAACTGGTTGAAGTAAATCAAAAAGCATATAACATTTTTTATTAAAATTGGTCTACAAATATAGGCTACAGCTTAAATGAATGAAGAAGAAACTATGTGTTGTTTTGATAGGCTTTAAATAATGATCTTGTGCTACATCATTAAGCTGAACTGATATTATTACCTGCTTTGTTATAACATCATTATACAATATTTCATCATTTTTCCAAGGTTGACAGAATTGTCTCACTTTTCTAAGGTTACATTTTCTGTGCCACTAGATTGAGACTAAATTTATAACTTCCCACCCCCCCCATGCTTTCTGTTGTAATTTGTCACTGAAAATAAGCAGTTCGACATTACAAAATCCTTAAAAAAATTACTTGCAATTTGAATTCATCTAGGGATGTTTCCCTATCTTCAGTGTGGCAACACTGCTGACTTAAAGTGCATTTCTGCTATATGTTGATGTAAGGCAGGAGCCGACAGCTCTGCAAACAGGCAGAAGCTCCATGCAGAGCTGCTAATCAACTCTGTTCAACGACTGATATTAGTTAGGGAACTAGTGGATTAGAACAATGTATTTGCAAAATGTCAGTTCTGTTTGTTTTGAGGCAGCAAGAGCTACTTCTGAGAGAGATTAAAGATCAGCTGAGGTCCTGTGAGGGAAAGAAACAGATAATTCAGTAAGGACTCTGTGTTAAAAGCATAGTGATATATAATAAAATCAGCACCATCTCAAAGAATCTCAATTCAAGACAAAAATATCTATATCTATATTAAAAAACAAAACAAAACAAAACAACTCTGCCTAAGAGAGCAAGAGATAGACCACATTGGAGTATATCAGGAAGGGATTTGGATCACAGTCCTTCTGTTTATATGAAGCAGAAAAATGGATTCAATCTTGTTTTATAAACAGACTTTGGATTTTATCATTTTAGTAAAGGAAAGCAGAGGTCGTGTATACTTTAGAATGAAAAACATTTTTGTATATACAAACCAGATTAACAGTCTGTTAATTCTTTAAAAGGCCAGGAACATAAATGGCTGAACTCTCAGCACTTAGATGTTTTTTACATTGCTTATTGGGTTCTAATCTGTGGCATAGCTACTAAGTGTGTACATGAAGTAGCTGTGCTAAAACCACAGACACAGGGACACAGAGCAGCAACAGGCAGAGGTGAGTCCTGGCAGCTGGCCAATGAAAGGTGAAGCGAAGGCACTCCCTTCCTTACATCTGGCTCATACTGATGACACTGGGAACCAGCCTAAAGGAAAGAGAGAGATTTCCTAGGGTCAAGTGGGAATATAATAAGCCAGGATTATGTTCTCAGACCAAAAGGAATTCTTCTTTAGTCTTGTATGGGAAATAATTCATTCCTTTTGCATGGGCTTTTGCTGATGTAACCTGCAGATGAAGTGCTACCTTCAGAATGCCTGTTTGCTCCTTACCCTGCAGAATTAGTCTTAATAAGAAGGCATCTAATTTTTAAGGACTAATGAATCCAGTCCTTAGTGTCCATCTCCTAATTGCATGGATACCAGGTGACTAATTGCCACTACCAATATACAAATAGTACCTGGCCTGCTCTTGGAAGAACATACCAGGGTGTATGAATACTAGCAGAAATTAGACATTTCAGGAAATCCTGTCTATTCGGCATGGATGAGATCTCAGCTATGTAATTTGCCTGCTTTTGGACTTCAGATTTAAACAAAGATTTGAACTAGTGTGACACAGTCTAGAAGAGAGTTACACCACTGGCCTGAAACCTAGAAAACTGCCTATGAGGAAAGTCTGAGGAATTCAGCTACTTTAATCTCAAGAACTGAAAACTAAAGGGAGATAAAATAACAGCTATGAAATCTATGGAAGATTATGGCAGAGAAGGATAAATAAATAAACTGTTCTCCAAGGGGAAAGAGAAAAAGAAGCAGGTTAAATTGCATTGAAGGAGATCCAACTTAGATGTTAGAAAAAACTCTCCAGCTGTGAGGATATTTAAGCAGCATAACTGCTCTATCAGGATGTGGAATCTCTATCTTTAGATGCTTTCAAGAACAGGTTAGATAAACATCTGTCAGGAACAGTTTAGACATAGTGACCCTCTATTCAGGAGGGAATTTCCACAGATGAATTCCTGAAGTCTTTGAGAAGCTTTTCAGCCTCATTTTCTATGATTTTATCACATCTTAAAAATGTATATTTAATTAATTTACAAATTAATAAACAGCAAGTACACATAGATCTATCATCCAATCATTATAGTTTCATTCCTTTTAGGGTTGTGTCATTTGTTGTGGGTTTTTTTTTTCTTTGCTCTGTTTTATGACCAAATAATTCTTCTATTGCTTAACAAATGCCACCTTTAAGAGGTACATAGCAGAGCTGCACATAACTGTAAGACAGAGCAGGACCCTGCTATTATTATTTATGAACAATAATACTTAATGTACTACACAGTTGTTTCACTCTGGCAGAGAGAAAGGATTCCATTTACAACATAAAATTAACTTCAATCCAATATACAGAGTAGCTGAAATTTAAACAATATACAGGCTTTTAAGAATAAGTGAAATACTTGTCATTTTTGTAGTTGTAATCCTACTTGTTCCAGGCTTATTCCTGTAATAAAATCATGGAATACCTTCCTTGTAAGTGAATTCTACTAAATTTATATTGTACTTAAATGTATGATTATTCTAGAAGGTTGGATTAAGAAAGCATACTTTACTTTTATGATTAATGTTAACTAAGAACACATACAAAGCCATTTATCAACAGATGCACTTTCTCACCTGATAAAGTCTGTTCATCCGGATATTTTTTCCTAAATCAAACTTGTATAAACATTCTCTAATGAATAAAATATGACAGATCTGCATAGCTTTGAAAGTGAAAAAGGTATTTTATTCAGCACTTCAGAAATGTTTTATTTTTCCAGAATAGCATGGCCATGTAATTTATGCTATTTAAACAGAACAATTCTGCAGCTCCACGTTCCAGTGTTCAGAAGAAAAAAGAAATAATGTAAAAGACAGAGGTGTCTTTTTGATGCTCAACAGTGTTCACAATACATACTTATATATACATATAAAATTTAAACACAGATTTGTCAGTAAGTTGTTATCATAAAAGTACACTACAAAAAAAAATTATCACCAGCAAAGGAAGGCAAAAGACAAACCTATCCTTCATACAGTAGCAGGTCTATTACCCTCTTTACAATAAAAGTTCCATACAGTAAATCCCATAGATATTTTTCTTGAACACTACTGTATAAATCACTTAAAATAAACCAGTCAGAGTGATTTCAAAATGGTCTGTGGGCCTAAAACAGTGCTGGAGGACAGATGTTTATAATCACCAGTGTTGCTTCTTGTTAGTTTTTCCAAATGTTTCTCCAAAGCAGGTACCTAAGACTCTTTGTTTGGTTTTTGTTAAGGGAAATTCAAGTCTGAATGGTGTTCCAGACTTTACAAAACACTTCTATTAGAAGACTCCATTGACAGAATGTTTGTAAGACCTGGCAAAAAGGACAGTTCTGTATAGAAAACAGCAACATTCAACAACCACAAAGCCAGTTAGATTAGGGTTGAGTAATGTTTTCTTCTGAAAATGAAAAAATGTTGGGGAGTAGCTTGTGACAGATATGCATAGGAATACTGATAGCAGAAATTGCATGCTACTGGTGGTAAAGTGCTTAAAGTTTGTTACAGCTTTCAAAGATTAACTACTATATACATCAAAACTTGTCCTCTGCTTTTCCTTACACTTCTCCTTATCTGACCTGAGAGCAGTAAACAAAATACCAAAGTTTTCTATGTAGAAATAAATAAATAAGTGAATTAATAAATGTAAGAAGTAATCTGAAATAAATAAAAACATAATAATGAAGCTTTTTGTGACAGTTATTTAGATTTTGCATTAATTAGAATTCTTGAAAAGACAAAATCATTATTGCATATGAACACCAGACATTTTCAGATTTTACATTTTTTCCAGTTGTAAAAAACAAAACTGAAACTAATAAAAAATGTTTAAAAGATAGAAGCCTTATGAATTTGTCTTCTACTTCTGTAGTAAATATATCATGAAAAAACCTAAGGCCAGAACTAGTTATAATATAACTTCTGTAATAATATCTGAAAGTTAAATAACAGCTATTAAACAATGATATTTGGGTAGGTAAAAAGAATGGAGGCCTGTTTGTATTTAATTTGTGGTACTCCAGTGAAAAAATGATGTTTAAACCCCCCCCACACACCAGAATAAATCGTATGCTCATTGTTCTGATTATAAGGCAAAATTCAAGTTCAAGAGATGTGAATGATCAGTGGCTACTGATACTGTCCTTTTAATTAATGCAGTAAAGTGCAAGGAAGTTACTTCAGTGATGCCTGTGGCAGACACACAGTAGAGAGTCCTGTGAGCAATGTTTCCTATAGGAGATGCAGAGCTTCCCTGGTAGTTGAGAGCTAGCCTAGGGCAAGCTTCCTTCTGTCAAGTCTTAATGTAACCTGCTATTTGTAGCATCCAAAATGTGTGTGTGTGCTTCAGTTACTCTGTTTTCTGGAGTAGATGTGAAAGTATATATTGATCTACAGTTTATGTGATTACAGGTACCAACATCTAGAACAATTAAATTACTAATGTAATAAAGGATAATTGCATGTAAGTGACAATTCCAAACATTCTTTCTATTCCATTTTGGTGCTTGCCAGCACGTTTTAGCTCACTACACACTATCATTAGTAGTGAACACTTACATAAGTAAACTCCTAAGTGAGTCAGGCTGTACTGTGAGCAAGTACTGCTGCAAGGCATGGAATGGTTAATAAAACACATCATCAGTCAGCATGAAACTCTGGTATATTTAATGGAGAGGAGACAGGAGAGAAAGAATTACAAAATGTTATATGTGTGTGTGTATAGATACACATACATGCATACATTAACATACAAATGCATTAAGTACACATTCTGTCTTGCTTACCTTCTAAAACTGTTCTTTATACATATATTGCCCCTTAAAGGAATGTTAGAGTACATCAAGGATGCTATAGATTTCTAATAAAAAAGATACATTTTCTCCTCCTTTTGGAAACTCCCACAGTGTATAATAGCAAATTTTTTTTTTTTAAGTTTATTTAAAATTATGTTATTAAAAAAAATATTACTTACTTGATAACCTCAGTGATTTTTAAATCACTGTTTCTCTTTATTAGAATGTGTAATCTAATTTGATTTGAATTAGACTTGAATTAATGTCATTTTACCCATAAATAATAGGCACAAACTGAATAATCAAGTAAAAAGTTCAAGTGCACAGCTTTTGAAAGCCATCAGGTTGAATGCTATTTTAAGTAAACAACTAATGAATAAATAAGGAAATAAAATTAAATTTTCCATGCTTAGAAAAGTTGAGCCATTAATATATTACATTTTTATGTTTCCCACTGCAGTTAGTGTCACTTTCCCAGAATACAGTCACTGAATTTTGTATATAATTGTTCAGTGCTTCTCATGCTTAGATGGTTAGTTATCAATATTTCTACACATCTTAAATATGGAATTATCTAAGAATAATGAATTTCTTCAAGAATTTATAAAAAACTTATTAAACGTACTTATTATCAGAGCTGTACCTATAATGGTATCCAGTCAATGCTCAAGTATCACCTTTGTTTTGCCTTATTTTTATAAAAGTGCCTAGCATACTATACATGTTAGCAAGTCAAAACTATATGTTATTTTTTAAAATCACTTTTACACTGCTGAAAACTACACAATAAATTAAGAAAGGTGTTAGTAACAACTGAAAGAAACAGACATATTTAGACAAATTGTTTTGACAGTCTACCCAGATTAAATATTGTTAAGAATGAAAGAAAAATCTTCACATTTTATAATGACACTGTGTTCTCACACCAGTGTACAGCTTACGGAACTTAGATCATGATGATTTAAGAAAACATCAAATGCAGCACATTTCCTCTACAGCCAATTGGAATCAGTATAAGGATCCAAAATTTTCATTGATAACTTGATATTACGACATATAAGAACTTAGAATCTCCTCAGGCTACGGCAAATGTCTTAAAATATTTTTTTTTAAATTTTTTTAAATTCTTTCCTACTGTTGCTGAGGTTTTGACATCTGAGCCACAGTGGTTTTCATTGCTACTATTGTTGGGTCTTGCGGGGGGGGGGGAAGTTGATTTTTGGTTGTGTTTTTTTTGTTGTTGTTGTTTCTTTTTTAGCATCCACTGATCATCTTTGTACCATTCTAGCAGTTATAACTTTCAGGCAAAATAATTTTAGTAGTTAGTTTTCATCTTTGTTTCAGCAGAACTCTGCCTCAATGCTTCCAAAAATGTCCTATCCTATTTGAAAGCTCATAGCCCAAAGAAAGGAATAGTATTGTGTGTAAGTGTAAAGGTGGATAGTCAGAGCCACAACAAAATGTAATTATGGAAAATCTCAGCTTCCATTCCAATTTACTCAAAAAAAGCCATTTGAATGATTTTCAAGTATACTCCCAAAATGTGTTGTAGGATGCTCAAATGTTCGGTTTTGTTATGGCACAATTTTCAGTAAGATATAAAGCAGTGTGGGCAGAATTTTGTGTCCTATTTGTCATACCCAACATGATTACATGTTAGTAGCTTCAATGTTGCTAAGATATTGGTATTTTTAAAAGTTTGCAGATTGTTTCTGCTGGCTTTACTTTCAGATTTTAAGTATGTTTCTACTTGACACTAGTCTAGAGAAGAATGTGTAAAATCAAAACAAAATATTAGTTGTCTTGCTTATTCAAAATAGTGCAAAGACAAGCCAGAAATACAGTATTTTTTTGAGGTTTATCAAACTTATAGTTAAATAATAGCATGTACTTCCTACTCAAGAAGTCAGATAAATTCCTCATGTTAAGAAATCAAGTTATATTTGTGTCAAAATTTGTCCAAAATATCCCATAAAAATGTTTACATTGAATACTAGATTTCAGACCCACAACAGCTCAAGTAGCTTGCTTTCCTTCATGAATATTGTAGCCCATTGTTACTATAATACAGTAAAGATTAAAAAGTAGTAATTTTTATAGTGATTGATTTTATCCTCTGGAATGTAATAGCAATCTGTTTATTTAATCAGAATCCTTATTATGGTACTTGAACCACATGTGCCTTAATTTTATAAAAAAATGTCAGGATATTCATAGGAACTTATGCTAAACTAGTTAAACTCAATGCATTCCAAGCATGTAAGATACAACATGTGGATTTCTGTTCTCTAACCTTATGAACATTTGCACATGTTCAGGAAAGCCCACTGGATAAAATTTATGTATTGCTAATGATTTTTATTGGCCCCATGACCCAAAGTAGTGGCAAAATGCCCAGAAATTTGAAAGAATCCTGTTTTACTTAGTAGTCAGAATGCAGAGAGCCATAAAAAGAGAAAGGGTTTGATGGAAGTCCGAATGGTTTCTGTCAGAACTGAGGTTGCTTGTGCTATGCAGCCTTTCGTTGTCAGATCTCTAAAGCATTTTTTGACGGGGATATCCTAGCTCGACATGTTAAACAATGATGTAAAGACAGACTGATATCCTTGAGTTCATTTTTGTCCCCACCATTTCCTTGAGGACCTGAAGTGGAAGATCCACATAAGCATAAATTGAGAGGGAAGTAGAACTTCACTAGCTTCATCATATCTCTTTCTTTGTGGGACCATTTGGAAATCTCTTCACTGGAGCTCAGTATCAGGATACTGTCACTGTTTGTGGGTAGAGAAGGAATACCATTGGAAATGAGGAGATTTGGCTTTCCACATCACAGTCACCTGTGTTTGATCCCGAGGATGCTAAGACAGATGTTTGTTCGAGAGTTAATGATTCTTCAAAAAGCCATAAAGTTTGCAGATTTCCTTTCTGCGGCTACAGATGTGCAGTTAAGAGGGAGGAGTTAACTAATGGTAGGCTGTTTTCCATAATACTTCTGCTGACAGGGGGCTGATTCCAGTAGCTATGCAAAGGCACTGGAGAACGTTTCTAATCTCTAAAGACCCTTAAAAGTGAAAGGGTGGTCATCCTTTCCCATTTTCCTGGATTCTATTTCCTCAGTCTTGCTGAAGAAAGTTTCCTGACCCTCCACTAGATTTCCGGGAGAAGGGTAGGAAAGTTTACCCTGTCAGCACTAAATTAATGCCAAGTCAAAAATCCCAAGCATAGAGACAATTCAAAATCCATACAGACAAAAGATGAGGAAAGTTACTGACATACAAAATTACAGCAAATGGAATTAATACCAACTTTCATAGAAAAGTCTTGATAATTTCTTGAAACTTACTACTTGAAAATGTTGGGAAAGTTGATGGTGATATCTCCGATGGTAATACCTCCACCTTGGAAAATTTGGGCAGAGACAGACAAAACGGTTGTCTGTGTTGATTGTCTTGGTTTAGAATATCAACACAGGTTATGCTTCATTCATATTACATTTTCATTAGTTCCTCAAAATCAAAGTCAATAGACTTAAACTTATCTATATATATACTAACTTCGTGATATATTTCTAGACAATTTTCCTAAAGTACTTATTCTCTCTAATCTTTTACAAATAATAATAATAATAGATTTATTTTATTTTCTTTTTCTTATTTTTTTTTTCCAAAGAAAAATGGTCTTTACTAAATTAAATCTTTAGCCAAGTCACCTGTGAAAATGTTTGGTTCCCACCACTGGCCCTGTTTTTTTCACCAAGTCTTTTGTCTAACTGTGATGTAATTTCTGGCAATTTAGCATCGAGACTTTCCCTGCACTTTTATTCATAGCACAAATTGTCACAGATAGATATAGTGAAGAAAACAGACATAGCATTTATTCCTCTGGAAAAGTGTATTTCTGAAAATTGGAAAAGATCACTTCACTCTACCTGTTGCAGCAAGAAGTATAAAGCAGCCATGCACTGACTACAGACCATAGAAATATCTCATCTTGCTTAAGCAAATCAAGTTATTCAAGAAACAGTGTGTTTAAAGAAAAATCACTTTCTTTCAAAATTGGGCTGTATACTATCTATCCTTGAGTCATATTGTATTCTTATTAGTAATGCTAATGTATCTAAAGGATACACTTAATTTATTTATTTTTTAATCAAGTGTATATATATTTTTTTTAATTTTGAAAGGTGTAGCTTTGCATATTCTTCCATTTAAAATTGGAAAAATAATACTCATAAAGTTGTTGCTAAGTAGTAATGCAGCACATAATCCTTGTTTCTAGTTAGTCGGTTACTGACATAGTCACTGTTTTGAAAATGGTGGTTCAAGAGCTCTGGAATTCACATGTCAGCTGATGTTAGTTGAACTCTTCTACATGACTGAAGCAGATGGCAACTTCCTTCGGCTGAAGGAAGACAGCATAAAAAAATTCCTCAAGCAATTTGCTCATGCATTGAAAATTCTCGAGTAGATTTTCATAGGCATACTGTAAAAATACTGTGTTAAACTCACAGTTTAGAGGGATTGGACACATAAAAGTGTGCCTACTTTGGATCAAAAGGAGGTTTCTTAAGAGTGAAATATGTATGTATTAGTGACCAGCCATCAGTGCAAGCATATTAATTAACTGGTAACCTACTATACCTGTTGGGTGTCCCTGTAAGTCAGCTTTAACGTTCTGATTTTATTTATATTTTCAATAATAGGATCTGAAATATGTATTTGGTACTGCTAATTACAGCTATATTTGTTTACATGTATATTTTTTATATCTCATGCCTATTAAGCTGAAAGCCCTGGTAAAACTCTGTCATCATACACTCTCTTTAGCTACAAGCAGCACAACACTTTCAATGTTGTAAAAAATTTTCTCAAAATAGCATCAAACAGTAAGATGATGGCCAGACATGGAAGTAACAATTTCCTAGTGCTTCTTAGCATTATCTGCTTGGGATATTAAGTAAGGAACTATCAAAGGTAAGGAAGCTAAATCATCCTAGGATATTCCAGTCCTCAAATTTTGGAAAAAAAAACAAAACACAGCTCCACTTTAAAGAAGATATTCCTGGCGTCACTGGTGTGACAAGTTTTTCTTGAATTCTAGAATGTCACAATATCAGGCTACTTTCTACATTCTCTAATAGCTCTACTACTGATGCAACACAGTTGACCAACCATGGTGACATAAAAGGAAGCCCTGCTCACACAAATATCACATACTGATGTAATATAGTCTTTAAGAAAGGTGGTTTTAATAAAGAATTCTCTTTATACTGGAGGCGGATTTTTAGATTTATTTCCTGTAGACTATGATGACAACTCAATAATGACCATGCCAGACCCCTATATTAATATGATTTAATATAGCAAAGTTTATAGAAATGTGTTTTTAGAAATATTATGAGTCAAAAACTGTTCCTCTGAAGCTGAAGCTCATCAACAGTTTTTTATGAGTTTGAATTCAAAGAATTATATATAGTATGCAAAAAAAATAAAATAAAAAATAAAACACAAAAGAAAGAATTAAAAAAAAGAGCACAAGCAAATTGGTTAAGTAGTCTTTACATACAGCAGATATATGGTTAATATTCCATACTCCTGCTACAGGAGTAGATTACTCCAATACACTTCTAAACCTTTTGAAGTTTGTCATTTTGGAGTTAGGGAAAGAATGAAAATCATTTTGACTGCATGCATATTAAGCTGCAAATGACAGAAGTTTTGCCTTGAAGTACCAGCTATGTTAAAAAGTATTACAGAGCTAGAGTTTCTAAACTGATGTTTATATTACTGCACTAAGGTGAAAGGGTATAAGTTCCCAAATATTCAGAATTCAGCAATTTATTGATAATTCAGTATATTGAACTTCTGTTTCTCCCCAAAATCTCCTATAATGTAATATATATTGTAATACTCTAAGAAATCACTTTTACAACAAAATTATTAAATTAGTGCTCTAAGAGCAATTTGTGTATAGGTATTCTCATTTGTCAGAATACATTGAGTTAACTATCTCATATGTCACTTCTTCTTTTGGCTTGTGTATTTATTTTCCCCCAATTTACATCAGAGTACTTTCTGTCTCAGAGCTCCATAAGGCCAGTCAATAATGTGTATGCAACTGTGTGTTCATATGGGAACATGCCTGGGCAGTAAACAGGTTTTATTTTCCATTTAATTATATAAGACTTAATCTTATGTCCATTATTCCTGTAAGTCACTATCTATCTCAGGTTGATATTGGATTTTCATGTATATGTGCACATATATGTAGATGCAGATGTATATATGTACTGTGTTTGTGGTTTATATATCTAAAAAACCATCTGCTTCTGCACACATCAAAACAAACCTGTAGAATGCTTTTATGGAACACAAGTACAAAAACTTTTTGAAAAGTGTAATCTCAAACTATGTACAATAGGGATATTTGGTGCATAAATTTACAGATAGCACATTAGGCTGATTTAAGAGAAAAATACCAAAGAGCAAGGGTAGGTGGCCTCTACTTTAGGCAGCTGCTATTCTTCTGAGCCTAAAAGGAATGAGACAGTGAGGAGTGGGACACAGAAATAGCTCAAATTAAGAGATACTTGTGTCACTGAGTAAGGTTCAGTGGATTTAACAGAAGGAAAGAGATCTACTAGCAATGAGATAATGATTAATTCTGCATAACTAGACACAGCTTTGGTCAGCTGTTACTCAGAGACAGAATTCCTTTTTCAGAACTCATCCTTTAATAGGAAAGCTGCAATTTAGTGTTTATGGTTTGTGAGGATGAAACCCTCTATCTGTCATTATTTAAGCAATGATATATCTTCCAAAGAAGATGGAACAATCTATATGATTTGAAGCTACTGTCAAGTTTATATTTAACCGATTATTCTGTTTTTGATGTGAGCCTCTGTCAGAAGTTTTGGGAATGAATGTGATATGAGGCAGGTAATGAGTGATCTTTCCACCAGGGTCTTTCAACTGCTTCTTTTACTTAGCCACAGGAAAAGTACATGGACATGGCTTTACAATGTATCTAAACAATTTGAGAGGTGATATTTTATAGCAGAGGTATAAAAACTAGTAAGGAAACATCATAATGTGTTTTGCCTTGTATATATTTTCTTTGACTGACATTGAAAAAAAAACCTGCATAAAATACATCATTTCATTCATATTTCAGTTGTGGACAACAGACACAATGGATGAAAACAAGATGATAATGATTCACAACATCTTCCCTGATGCATTTCACACCTGCTAACCAAGGTCAGTAATAAATTGGAATAACTCAGTACATCAGAAAGTTGGCAAGTAAACAGTTTTGCAGGCCCTTTCCAGATATAATTTATCTGGGACTGGCATTAGATATTAATCTAATATGTCTCTGATAGCTGTATGCTTGTGCGTACATATACACAATCACATATATATGAGTGGATACATATAGGTAAAGTAATGCATGTGTGTAAATGAATTCACACAATCTTTTCCACTTCAGTAACAGTCTTCAAAGAAAAAATCTGTGGTGCAATCAGCTACATGAATCAAAGTTTCTGAGGGACAGTGTTAAAGAGGAGCCTGGTGTAAAAAAAAATAATTAAAAAAAAAAAAAAAGAAATGTGTATTTTTATTTAGATTTTGAGCAAAACTAGAAAGAATAACTTTTAAGGATTTAGTTGTCACTTTTCAAAAACCTGTGTTTCTTTTCTATATCTCTTTGTAAAAGAAAAAAACAAGCAAAAAAAAAAAAAAAAAAAAAAGAATCAATCCCTTAAAAAAGATAATGAAGAAACTGTGGACATCACGTTTCACCAATAAAAAGTATGATTTATAAAATGCTTTCCTGGATTTATTTTTTTTTTACTAATACCATTATATACCAAAGTTAATACATACAGGCAATTTATAAGGACGTAAATATTATTCTACTAGTGGAAAACAGTTACTTCATCTATAACTTCTCAGGGTCAATTTTTAACTCAAAACATAAAATGTTTTGAGGCCTAGTTTGAGGTTTTAGTTTCTAGGCCTAGAAACTAAATTAATAATTCAATTGGATACTAAAAATTAGGGTTTCACGGGACAACAGTTTTAAAAAACATTTTTTTAAAGCATACTTTTTTATCTCCCAGAAGCATCTTCAGTAGAAACATATCCTACAGGAAATAGCATAACCATCTGTACCTTTGCTCATACTACATTCTGCTCCATAGGTACTACCCTCTAATTTATTTAACTGATTGACATAATCAAATTAAATTTAGAACTGTGGTTTTTAACTTGTTTTTGTTCAGTCAGTTATCAATTCTGTTTCAGAGTTTATAAAAAACCCACAAAACAGTCTTATCTTTCTAGCAACATCAGGTTTTCTAGTCAAAGATGCCTATATCTCTATCTTTCATTGTACTTAGAGTGCAAATTGAGCTACATTCATTTCCCTAAACATCAGCAGCTATGGAACAACTGTAAAAACCTTTGTGGAAAAAACAAACAAACAACAAAGTTAATTCAATTGACAGTCTAGTTTAAAACTCAGAAAAATATTCTTTAATATGTGAATGTAGAGGCTTATATAGGTATGCATGTGTCTATCTTTCCATCTATTGAGTCCCTGAATCTCAAGGCAGGGACTTGGGAAATTAAGACCCACTCATCACAGGAGAAGATGAGGTTCACAACCGTCTGACAAATCTGAACATACACAAGGCTGTGGATCTGATGAGATGTCCCCTAGGATCCTGAGGGAACTGTCAGATGTGGTAACTAAGCCTCTTCAGCATATGTTGTGTTGTAACTGGTAAAATGGAGAAAAATGTAACTTGGGCACCAATACTTTTCACTTGCACCCCCAGGGATTTATGGTCTTCCTTGATTCTGCCAGGTTTTGGCTCACAGTGTCATTTTACCCTCAATAAAAAGTAACAGTGGATAGCATTCTGTTCTCTGGACGAGTTGTGGCACCCTTTCAGCAATATTTTGGACCTTAGCTCCTGGAAGGCAGCATCAGTCTCATGAGTCCCTGTCAGGCTGGCAGATGGGCACCTCAGTGCTTCTCAGCAACACTCAGGGTCTCTCAACAGAGGAGTGCTCCCACTAGGAGCACTCATTCTTTCCTTTTGTGTTATTCACTGTGTGCTGTTAGTTTTAGTCCCTTTTGAATTGATATTAATAGTCTATTTAAGCTGCTTATACCTACTAATTTTATTTCTAAGTTTTACTTCTTTTCTTTCATCCTTGTTTTTAAATATTCTTCTGATTATATTGAAACATTTTGCTGCTCCATGCCTTATGCTTATGTCTCCCTTCCCATAATACCCTATGATTTCACATGGACAAGGTATCTCTGATGTCACTTTGCCTTGAAGAAGATTATAATACCATAAATCTTACCTTTGGAAAGCCACAAATTGCACCAAACCTACATAAAATTTTTTATACATTCAGAAAGCTCACTTCAGTACTCCAAAGTGTATGAACAAATGTGTTGAAGGAGTTTTATTGAGAGCTATTAGGAAAAAAAGAAAAATCTGTCTAGTCAAAAATTCTCAAAGAACAGTCCACCTAAGAGTGCAAAGAGGGATTTATTTAATAAAGTGACAATCAAAAATTTACATTTTACCACAAGAAATGTGGGGCCTATAAAACTGGCATCCATCTGTCCTCTCTTCTCCAGATTAAAGACCCTGACATTTTCACCAAGTACTGGGTTTGATTTATACAGTCTAGAAGACAGTGAGTCTTCTCTGTTTCCTTTTTTCTTCTCTGCAAAGCATGAATCCACTTCTTATTCTTACATAGGAAACACAGAAATATTTCATCTGAAAATCCTCTGAAGTGTGCATAACTGTCAAATGATGCTATGGGTACAGAACAAACACACAGAATTTGTAGAGTATGTTAGTATTGTAACTTCACTGCTCTCCCAGGTGAATTTTGCAAATAGTATGGAGTTTAGAGCATAAAAGGCAAAGGCTGACAGCTTTTTAGCAGAGCTGAAATCTCTGGCAAACACATTGCTGAACTTTCAGTTTTCAACTGAATGTTTTGTCATTTCATAATAAGGACAAATTTAGTCTGATTTTCAAATTCATCTCTTCAGGAACTCTTTAAGAATTTTCTGTGTGGTTAATGGTGTATCTAGAGTTATTGCTCCTGGGGACAGAGGAATGAGGAAGTCAAAGCTGATCTTTTTCCTTATATATTTCAAGTGTATGTTAGAAGGGATAATCACAGACACAAATTTAGGAAGTGGGGTGTATATGCTTTAAGGCTCATCAATGTCACTATTACACAACATGAACAAAGTAAATTTAATGACTTTAAGATATGCACAGCCACAAACTAAGTGTCATCAGTCATCATTCCTTTCACTAATCTATGGCAGATACAGAAGCATGTGACACATGGAGTTAAACATTAATTTGTATGACTTCAATAACTTTGTAGGTGTTTAAATCATGGGGTTTATTTCAAATAATTAATAGATTTCTTGCCCGTTAATTGAAGAATTCTATATGACATCTAATTCCAGTATATTTTTAGTTTTTTTCTAGTTTTTACAGATAAAACTTTTCCCAGAAGCAAAGATGATATAAGAGAAGTAATGAAAAAAGTGTTGATGCTGATTTCAGTGCTACTGAAAATATTAATATTTTTATAAAGCTTTCTGTGTTTACTTTTTTGTAAAGGAATCTTTCATTCATAAATAATAAATAGTGTGATGTTTTAAAAAAGTATGATCTTTATAAAACCCAGCTGAACTTTCACAATATTCTTCTGTTCATACATCCTCTTTAGTTATTTGCACAATATGGAATAATGGGAATTTTTTTTCACCTTTTGTTGCTGAAGTGACTAATTTACTGTTGCCCTTGTATATACTTTGCTAAATGTGGGAACATGCTAAAATAGCTCAAAATTATAGAAACCTTTCCTGTAATTCATTGAATGTTCCTTCCTTCTACCAAACAATAAAGACTCCTGTGAAGACTCCTTTTCTACATCACCATCCTGAATTACTCCTGGTTTGCTTAATGCATTATGAGATCAATTTACAATCTATTTAAATCTGTCCCTCTGCATACAGTTGTGCATCATCACACTTAATCCTGTTTATATTACTTCTGTTAACAAAGCAGTTCTTACAAAGTTCAAGTCCTCTTGATGTCTCTGTGCTCCCTGTGCTATGCAATTACTTGCCTAAGCTGGAGTAATATCAGATGTTAAATGTATGCAATTCCCATTAACAAAAGGAAGTATGATTTTTTTCATGCCACACAGGTATGGTCTCAATATGCATTTTTTTAAATCTTTATTTTCCTGGCTATCTAGAAAATCAGTTCAAATATGTCATTCTATTTATAACTTCATCAGAATGTTGCTTTCTTAGATATTAAAAAAAAATAAAAACCAAACTCCAATTGTGAAGATTCTTATAGTTTTATTATTATATTTTGAAAATCATTATTAAAAAGTCAGTTTCAAATGCCTTTTTGGAAAATAGATCTACCACGTCAGATCATGTTGCATTATTTTCCACAAAGCTCTAATGCATTGGTCTATAAGAACCATGATTACCATTCTAATAATGGAAGGACTATATGACCTCTATTTCAGTGGGACTCAGTTACAATATTTAAACCCAAGGTGACAAATCCTTAGGATTAGTCATGAATGAGACTGTCTTGCACTGAAACAATTTGGTAAACAAGACCATTGTAACAAGATTATCTGCTGATGAGATAAAGCACTGAAGAATCCAAGTTATGATAACAGGGTCCAGCTGTGATCTGCATATAAGAAGTACTGAGGTGCTAATATAGTACACTAGGTGTATATACATGTGGTTGTGCATTGCAGCTTACAGGTAGAAAAAATATTGGCATAGACTGCTTGCAGAGCAGATGTGTGAGGGATAGTAAATGTGAAATGTTTGAGGTCCACGGATAGCAGTTACTTCTAAAGTGCAAAATATTATTTTATATGTAGAAGGCTATTAGTTGATCTGATTACATACATATTCTACTAGCCTCATGATTTGATAATCAAGCACTTCTTGAAAGATTCACAATGTCTGTTAAGATAATACAACCTACCGAGCTCTAAAGATGTATACAAACACCTATGCATTATTCAGTTTTTAATAAAATTGCCAGGCAACACAACTGCTTAGTGAAAACTCTAAAAAATATACTTAACAATGGAAACAACAAATACTACCCTCCTTAGAACCAATAACAGTAAAGGGTTTTTTTATTAGTGTTTTCATCTCATTAAGGTTATTGGCGCTCATAAGATCAACTACTGGTTTAGTCTAATAAATTAATGAAGACCCAAGCAAGGACCTGACAAGAGGCTGCTGGTACTGCATTATGTCCTCACAAATGCTAGTCTGCATTAAAGATAAAGGAACACTGACTTTGGCATTCCTCTTTGCCAGACTTCAAACACCTGAGTTAGAAGTCTAATCATATGTGGAAAGAATAAGTCTAATCTGAAGAAATTTAATTCTCCCCATTGACTATAGAGGAAATGTTTGTATTAACGTTTGTGTCACACCATACTTTTCACAGGAAAAGCCATTCCTGTCATTTTTTCCAGTACACACTTCAGCTTTGCACCTCTTCATTTATTTAACATTGTGGGTCGTTAATGGCCATTATTACCCATTTCACATATCAGTTTAAAAAGTCCTCCAGACAAGAAGATTTTAGAATTTTTAGAAGGTTTTGTCATACAACTACAAATCAAGCAACTAATTTATGCAATAAAGAGTCAATCCATAATATTTATAAATGTGAACAGAAATAAGTATAAATTTATAATGCTTTATTTTAAAATAGCTTTATTTAAGAAGCCATTTCTCTCACATGGAATGCACCCCAAAAAGAGTAAAAATACATAAAAGCCATAAACGAGCAAATGGAGAGATATCAATTGAATATCAAAAGAGAAAACACCTAAGATGTCATTCAGTATAGATGATTCTTATTACAATAAGGAAGAAAAAATAACCAAAGGTGCTCCCTTATTTGCTGAACAGCCTTCTTTAAAGTTTTCTTTGGTTTTCTTTCTCATCCTACAGTGTTTCTTGATATTCCTGAAATACAGTTCATATTCCCACAGCTTTCCTGGCAATTCTTCAAAGTGAATACTTTAAGGAACGGAATTCTATTTGTTTCTTTTATGAGAAAGTACATACCTTAGATTGTTTGGGAGGGCTCAGGGACAGTATTAAGGGAGGAAATGAAGAGCACATGTCCTCCCTACTTGCACTTATAGTTAAGGACAGATGAATATTTCCACTATTAGCAGTGTGTTTAATGTTCTCTAGAAGCAGCAGAGAACTCCAGAAAACATGGTTGCTGAGCTATAAAGTATCTTTAAATGTGCTTATTTTTCTCATAGTTGTCAAGAAAATTCTACACCTCATGATGAATTATTTTACATGATCCAAAAGCAATATAACAATATAAATAATACCTTTCAATAATATGAAATTAATCAAAAAGTTAACAACTAAGTATATGTCTAAGGTTATATGAAGTATATGTCCAAGGTTATATGTGTACAACCTGAGATCCTTATGTCCCAATTATGCACATCAAGGATGAAATCTCATTTGCACTTATTTCTGTAAAATGACTCAGTTTAGAGTTTCCATTGCTAACAGTCCACCTTAAGAAAACCACTGTAACTCTGGAATAGAAAGTCTTGGTCATAGCTAGGACATTGTTAATCATAGGCTCCATTCTCTTCCATTTGTACTGTTGTAAATCAGAGGCGACTGTATTGAATTCTGTGGATTTCCACTAACATAAATAGAGTAATTTAAATTCTCTAATGTCATCATAAGAATAAGGCATTTTTTCATTGCCCCATGTGGAACGGCATTAACGAGGATGAAGGAAAAAAACATCTAAATTGTTTAATTGCAAGAATAAATCTTCCTAGCAGCAAAGGCCCATTTTATTATTAAGAAACAAGCCAACCTTAAAGCAAACTTAAAGTTCTAAACCTCTGCTGCCTTATGTAAACTGCTTATTCAGAATGCACATTTAAAATTTAATCTAGCAGGCATTGTTAGGAACAAGAGCTATACTGTATCTGGTTTTGAAAACTGCTGAGTGCCCTCTTTTTCTACACTGAATTTGAAAATTGCCCTTGATGTTCCCTGTTTTAACAAACCCTTTACAAGAAGAGATTAAAGTAGACAGGAATGACAAAGATTTAAAGAAGACTTTAATGGAGGTTGTGAATTCCATCAGGGATTCCAAAATCTTAGTATATGTAAGCAACAAAACACATCATCTAATCCACTTCTGTCTGTGAATTGGTGAGCTCGGTATGACAACTGTTTATCACAGAATAGAGATTTAGCATCCTATTATCATCCAGTTATGAATTCATTTTTTTTCTTGTTGACTAGCTCATTGTTTTTCATTTCCATTCTATAAAGGGAAGGCCAATGTTTAAAAAAAAAATTGTGTATTGCTTATTTTACCAATTCACATAAATGCCTAAGCTTATTCATAATTAATAGTAGGATTACTTGTGTCTATATCTGCTAAATTTTTAGGTACTTTAAGAATACAGGGATCCTGAAAGGAGTCTCTAAGTCTTACACACAAACACAAATATACACATAAACAAACACAATTTCATCACACACACACACACACCCCCCTCCCAGATAGCCATATTTCACTTTTTTTTGTGAATTACAATTATTTGATGTTAGAGCTACACTCTGCCCAAATCCAAATAACTTTAGGCATAAAAATCACAAAGGCTATGTGGGTTCACAAACCTTTCTGTTGAGGCTTCATGACTAGATGAAGTCTGGAGTAGGACATAGAGGTTGGGAAACACAGGGAAAGGAGCTGGTCAAGATGATAACTAGATGAGGGGGATTACACTTGTGATATAAAAGAAGCATGGAAATGTATCCATGGGCACAATGTTAGATAAGAACTGAATTTGGGAGAAACAAGATAAAACTGTAGTCAGTTTCTGGATCATTTCACAGAAAAGATTTTGAATATTACCAGAGGGCATAACTGATTGTTAAATGTTGATAATTTTCAATTGAATCAATCATAAAATCTCTTTCTCAGTTTCTGAAGAACAATACTTTCAAAATAAACAAGAACTGCTATAAAAAAAAATACTGAGTACGTGGGAATCACAGGAGGTATGCTATCTATGGCACAAAGGAAGGAAGAAATAATTATTAATGTCCCAACTGTATAAACAAAATTGAGAGGGGTTTCTGGCTTCTTCTCATTTAGGCACAAGTTAAACAAAGGCAACCTAAGGAAAATGAAGCAGTGCTTATGTGAATATATGAATAATTCTCTTGCTTGTTCATTTCCCCTAATATAATATAAAAGTATTTGTTTGTTTGTTTGTTTTTATTATTATTATTTTAGCCATCTTCCTTCACTGTCATTTTAAGTGCCATGTTTTCAAGATCCTCTCAAGACAAATTTCTTCAAAAAGTGTAACCTCTACAAATGTAACTATCAGAGCTGTTTTTTTCCAGAGTCAGACTTGACTAATCAGGGAGAAACTTAGAATTTACCAGTCTCAGGGGATGAATACACCCCTAATTCAACACATACAAAACCAGGAATATGAGTAATATCAACTTTTCTTGGAACAGAGGAGTGTTGAGCCAGAACTGTACTATTTTTCTGCCACATGTTTAGGAAGATGTTTATTTTCATTGATTATGTTCTTCATGATCTATACAGAATTTTAAAGACCTGTTGTTTTCCTCATCTGGAAGTGTTTGAGACACTGAGAACTAGAAAGATGAGTCACAGTTAAAGAAGGAAGTCTCTATGTTTAGTAGAGGAAGGCTTACTTGAAGTGTGACAAGCTAAACTGTCTCATCTTAGGAATTTAAATTAATTTAAATTATTGGCAATTAACATAAATCTTATATCACTTATTCAGATATTGAGGGAGAAAAAAAAAAATAAAAGAGATATAAACAATTAAAGAAACACTTAGAAACACTGAGGGAAATGCTTTTTCTACTGTTTCCCCAGGCTCTGCTTCAGTCAAAACTGTCTCCTCCTTCACCTCATAGTAACAACTTCCCTTCATTTTCCCACATTACATTTAGCTCCTTCCAATCCCTTTGGTGAAATGACAGATAGTATGGGTGGTTGAGGTTTAGACTTAATGGTTTCTTTCTGCTGCTTCTTGTTTCTTATTTATTTTGCTCCACTGCTTCTTGCTCCTTAATATTTCCCTGCGCTGGCATGGTGCATCTGCAGTTGCCCTCCCAGTGGTGCCCCTACCTACCATCCTACCCCAGGATGGGTCTTCCACAGGCTGCAGTCCCTTAGAGGTGTCCATGTCTGGGCATGCATTACCTATGTCTACAGCCCCCTCGGAGGTATCTCCTCCATCATGGAGAATGTACTTCCACGGTGGTGGCTCTAGATATGCTACTGTCTCTCACAGCTGCTGCTCTTTCTTAATTATGTTTTAGTAGAGGAACAAGAAGCCTCTCTGCCTGGTTGAAGTTTTGGCATTCAACAGTCCGTTTCAATCTGTTTCACAGACTTATGGTACCATCTGGGACTGGCACAGGGCAGTTCACCGAAGAGGCTGTCCCACACTACTCACACTGGCAACACCCAGCTACCATTAGCACCCAACAGAAGAAGACAAAACATAACTATAATGATAGAGTACATACCCAGACCCAGAATGGAACATGATGCTTTCCCATGTAGGCTTGATTAATTGGTGAAGGAACATGAATGATGACAAAATGTTTTGAATTTGGTCTCCACTGAGACCTTGAGGTTTTGAACATACAGGTTATTCATAAAATAAACAGACTGTGTTTGCACTTTGCAGTCAGATTGTTCCAGGAAATGTGGGATATGTGCACTAAACAAAATCATTTTGCACCTTTCCATTACAGGTTCAGGTAATCTCTTTGAAAATCAGTAACACCTCTAATGCATACTTGCACCTCAGAAAGGGATTTGTGCCTATTCAAGCTTTTGAAAATGCCCTTTTGCACTCAGATGATTTTATACGGTGATCAGTTCCTGCCAAATTAAATATTTCTATGCTATTTAGTGAGATGGGTGTTCATAGCTAATTCCTAAGCTGATCATTTCCAGGTTCTCAGTTTAATATGATTTATCTTCCTGAAAGAAGCAGTATGGTTGTTATCAGCCACCACTAATGAACGTATGAAAATGGCACAGTATGTAGTTCTACTGCCCAGTCATGAAGCTAAATATAATCATATAAACCACTGCTACAGTTTTGGTACTCCTTGTGCCATGATGAAATAAAAAGTCGCTAACAGATATGAGTGTGCAGATTTAGTATAAAAGAATGTCTGTAAGCCAGATGGCCTAATGTTTGTGCACTGTAAGGAGGTCAAAGACCTTGTATGGTCTTAATAAATAGAATCAACTGATTTCATATGTATTTTGGCTCTAATATGTGGCCTATGGCATCATTTCCTGAGGTTTAGTACAATATTAATAAAAAGGCTATTCCAGATTAGATCCAAATCAGTGTTATGGAGGAGAACAGTTTTTCTCTTTGCTCAGTCAGGAAAAAAAAAAACACACAAAAAAATTTAAATGAAATAAGGTACAGCTGCTTATGGCATTACTTTGAAATACACAAACACAAATCCTCAAGTTAAGCTGAAGCTTGCTTCATTTTATTTATTTCTTGTTAGTTTGCCTTAAATCACTGACTTCTCTGGGAAAGAAAAAAAAAGGAAAAATAAAAAGAAACAAGTCCTGCCCATGCCAGAGAGATGAATAAAGCACATGCCAACAATAAATCCAGGTTTAGCCTTTGGCTTTGAAACACCCTGAATTCATTACATTTGTTTGGGTAGCCACTATTAATCTATTATGACAACAAATTAAAGTCTGATTTAAATTAAAGCAAATCACAAAATAATTAGAAGCTCATACCACTTTCCAGCTCTTCATCTATTACTGGTTCAGGTTAAGAACTCACCACCTGCCATCTGATGCTTCAGAAGGTTTATCTGTTCAGCTTTCCTTTTGCCTTCACTGAAATATTTCGCTAAGTTTTTCCTCCAGTTGCAAATGAATTCTAATGTGTTTTTTAAAATATTTAACGAGAAGGAAGTGATGTTGCCAGATATAAAAACTATTAATTTTGTGTTTTCAGTATATGTATGGTGAGCTGGTATTATTAACACATGTGCCACTTTTGGAATGATGTAGCTTTCAAAAAGTTATTTTCTATCATTTTGCTATATTAAGATATGACTTATTCTGACTTGCAGATGAAGCTAGGATAATTTTTAAAATACACATAAAAATTAGGAAATACAGTAATCTTATGAGTGATGCTTTTCAGATAATGAACACTTGTTAAAACAGATGCAACACATTCCTATTTAATTCCCTAGATTGTCTTCAGATCTGAAGTCACACATAATTATGATATCATCAACAACCCTGGAGTTACAGTAAGGATTTATAAAATGAATTCTTCTAAGACTTAGGCCTTGACATATAATTCAGACTATGAAAATGAGAACAGGAAGATTTTTGTTACAGACTTGATTCTAGGCTTGTTGAAGAACTATGAAACACTGTACCCTTAATATAAACACTTTGCACATGTATAGTGCTACTCATTCTTTATTATTTTTATTCTTTTTTAAAGCTTGCAAAAAATAAATAATTCTTAAAATATACACACAGTGAAATATTTTCACTAAAATACACAGACTTTGAGCCACCTTGATACTAGCTTCTGCAATAGCATATTTCTCAGAATTACTTTGTGGAGGAGTGATTTTAGGAATACTGAATAATAAATGATAAGGTGAAAAAACAAGTAGTGTATTTCTCAAGATAAATTAACAAATTGATTTATCACTACTTACAAGGACACAGAATTGTTTCACAAAACCATTTTTATATGCTCGAGGAATAAAAATACACTGAAAAGGAGACTATTTTTAATGTTTATTAATGTGCAATAAGTGAATTAAGAATTACTAATAAACTGCTCACACATATGTATTTCAAATGTTCAAGTGACTGAGCCATCTCACAATGCCCTGCACAAATGAAATATATAGGGATATCCCCCTGACATATCAGGAATAATAACAACAATGGCTGCAGTTTATGATCCTAGACACATTTAACATTAAAGTAAAATCCTGGGTGACTCTCTGATAGATGAAGGTAAATGATAAAGGATTGTAGCATGAAGAGAAACATACAAAATCATATGTCAGAAGATCGTGGTTGTAGCACTGTATAACTGATTCTCTGTTTAGTCACAGATTAAGTTGATGTCAGTGAAAAAAAGTAATTCAGAAGGTAAAAACCCCCTGATTTCTTATTTTTGCATCTATTGATTTGTGTGTGCTCCTCCACTAGGTAGAGGTGATGTGAATATGCTGCCAGAATGTCAGAGAAATTATGTTCTTCTCTCATAGCTCTGTTTATAAAATAGAAATGGCTATGACTAGGTTTATAACAAGCAATCCTGCAGTAAACAGGATGAATTCTAAACACCAGTACTGAAAATATTTTTAATCACCAAATTACTGAAATTTAGAACAGTTATTGGGAGCATACTAGATTAGTCTCACGGATCAGTGATTTATTTGAAATGTTTCTTTACAGTTAGGCACATATCCACTGGAATTAATAGAATTGTATTCAGAGAAGTTACTTCTCCTAGTTGTAAAAAGAAACAACATTTATTTCACATGTCCATCTTGCATATTTTAATTCTTCTTAAAGAGTTTAAAGTATGTTTAACCTACGAAACAAATGAAATTGCATTTTTAGTGCCTTGATACACTCTCTGCAGAACTCACGGAATGCTACTAGGAAATTTCTTAACCTAAGTGCTGTTCATGTGATGTATGAGAGAGGTCTACTCTATTAGTCTTTATTCAAATATGTTTGAAGTCATTTAGGAGATTAGTAAAATTACAAAATCCTCAGATTGCTCAAACTGTCTCTGGTACTTTTTTCATGTTTCTAATACTCTATATTGAACAGGACCATTGACTAACCTGTTGCCTGAGAATTACTGTTCAATAAGATAATGTCATGATAAAAGTTATATGCAGGAAAGTCCTTATCATAACTATGACAGAGATGTTTGCTGCTACTTCCATGAGAAGTCTATAACCAAAACATTTGCACCACAAATGTTCAGTCCAAGATCAGTGCCATTGCTTCATTTCTCTCACTTCCAGACCAGTTCACTGACCAGAAATCTCTCAACCTTTCCTCATAAGGCAGGTACTCGTCCCTTAATCATCCTTGTAGACCTCCGTTGAACTCTCTCAATTAGATCTTTGTCCTCTTGAACTGGGGAGCCCAGAACTGAATGCAATACTCCAGGTGAGGTCTCACTAGGGCAGAGCAGAGGGGGAGGAGGAACTCTCTTGATCTGCTGGACACGCTCTTCTTAATGCACCCCAGGATTCCATTGGCTTTCTTGGCCACAAGGGCACATTGTTGTCCTATGGAGAACTTGTCCAGCAGGACTCCAAGGTCCTTCTCCATGGATCTGCTCTCCAGCAGATTGCCTCCTAACCTGTATTGGTGTATTTTATTACTCCTTCCCAGGTGCAGGACTCTGCACTTATCTTGTTGAACCTCATTAGGTTCCTCTTTGCCCAGCTCTACAGTCTGTCCAAATCATGCTGAATGGCTGCACAGCCTTCAGGTGTATCAGCCAAACCTTCCAGTTTCGTGTCATCAGCAAACTTGCTGAGAAGATACTATGTCCCTTCACTGAGGTTGTGAATGAAGATGTTGAACAGAACTGGACTCAGCACTGATCCTTGGGGGACTCCTCTAGTTACAGGTTGTAGGGTGAAAGGTTGGACATGATGATCCCATGGGTCTTTTCCAACCTAGATGATTCTATGTTTCTAGGTCTCCAGGTGGATTTGGCACCATTGATTACCATTATCTGGGGTCTCTTGTGTAGCCAATTCTTAATCCATCTCATTGTCTATTCTATCTCACACTTTCTGAGTTTAATCATGAGGATGTTATGGGAAACTGTGTCAAATGCCTTGCTAAGGTCAAGGTAGGCTACATCCACTGTTCTCCCTGCATCTACCCATTCAGTCACGATAACATAGAATGCTATCAGATTAGCCAAGCATGATTTCCCCTTAGTAAATTCATGCTGACTACTTTCTTCTCTTCCATGCACTTAGAGATGACCTCCAGAATGAGCTGCTCCATCATTTTTCTCTTTTACTTTCTTTACCAGTTTTAGTTCTAAGAGGGCTTTGGCCTTTCTTATTGCCTTCCTACACATCCTGAGAACTTCCCTATAGTTCTCCCAAGTGACAAGTCCCTTCTTCCATGAAATGTAAATTTCTTTATTCCACGAGATTTCCTTCAGAAGCTCCTTGCTCATCCATGCACGAGACTCTCTTAACATTCTACCCAATTCTTTTACTCAAGGGGGAACGCACCTATCTTCAGCTTGGAGGAAGTATTGGTCTGGAGAAGGTTTGTCCTGGATGAATGACAGCAACTGTACCAATAGTCTCAAGGAGCCTGTGCTTGTATGCAAAGTTCAGTGTGGAGAATGAGCAGCTGAGATAAAGGCCCTTCAGAGTGCATTGGTGGATGGTTAAGTGAACACTGACAAGAAGAAACAAATGCAGTTAGTATGTTAGAAAAAAGAATCACAGTTAAGTTCAGAAGTTGTGTTAGTTTAAAAACCTAAGTTCACTCCTTTGAAAGCACAGAGTTGACGCCACTGGTGAAAGACAGAGATGATCAGTGGTCAGCACATATAATTAACTAGCCTGAGTGAGCTGATACTTGAAGCCAGATTCATTCCACGTATCTCACTCTGTGCTGCATCATTATACACTTCCTCACTATAAAGTTGGCCAGCATGTACAGTTTACTCTGCACCTTCTCTGACTAATCTCAAGAGATTATTTTGACCATAAAAATAATTGTTAAAAAAAAAATAAAATTGAAGACAGAATTCATTCTGTTATTTAACAAAATAAAGGAATGGTTTCTGTTTATCCTGTATAGATAAAGTTCAGTAGTTCTTTAGACAGCTAACACTAATATATTTACAATTATGTCTGGCCGAATGGGATTTCAAGCAACCTGATCTAGGGGAAGGTATCCCTGCCCATGGTGGGGGCAGTTGGAACTAGATGATCTTTATGGTCCCTTCCAATCCCAACCTTTCTATGATTCTATGCCTTTCATTGTAAATGATGATAACACAGATAATAATTAGACATATAAAAAATCCTTGGAAATAAACAAACAAAGCTCTTTTATTAGAATGCTAAATAAAATTAATTAGTATTTTTCATCATGCAGGATCATGTTATATGTATTAATCTATTCAAAACACGCTTGAAATCGTGAATCCTTTACTATTGGCTACTCATTTGGTTTTGGTTTGTTTTTTTTTGTTGTTTTGGGTTTTTTGCTTGTTTGTTTTCTAAAAAGAAAAGCATATTCCAAATGAGTTGAATTAAACAGGGAAATTCATTGAGTGGAAAAAGATTAGGCTTATCTCTTAATTTCTAATGAGATTTATACCATCATTTGACTTATTTTATCAAGTCAGAGTATTATTATTTCCCAGCTGAACCTCCTGTTAAGAAACCAGATGTATCTGTTACAGTAGGAGATAGGGTAGAATATTTTACAATGCTGTGGCTAACAAAATCCTTGTACCTTCAATTTTTCTTTTTGTTTTGAAATCTTAAAACAATTTACCCAAGGACTTTTATTCCTTATTATATCCATGACATATGTTATGTGAATAAATATTGTTCAATGTAGGCAAACTTGACCCAAATCTACTTTTCAGTTTCCTACTATACTTTAAAATACTTCATTCATGACACTTACATGACATTCTCAGCCCTGATGTTAAGAAATAATGATAGGTTGGTTTGTTTGACTGATTTTTCTAAGCACATCAGCAGGTTCTGTGAAAGTGATTTAAGTACGTACATCCCATGCAAATTATCTTCCTGAGCCAGCAGCACCTTTTGTTGTACTAATATATAGACACCTTGTCTCTTATAGTTAGGGTTTTTAAAATCTTTTTTTCCCAAGTTCTTTGTTCTCATTTTATCTGCTTCAAATGTTGCTTGCTGTCAGAAACAATAATAACAGAAGCTAAAGTTTTTGAAGGTGAAATTGTTGGTGCAGGTTTGTCACTATTTTCTTCTGTTAAGTACATCAAGTGACAAATTATTGCAATGAAATGACTATTGATCTCCCCACATGATATTTCATTCCAATATGAGATTGGGAGAGGTTATTTTCTGTAGTATATCTTCCTTGTCTTGGACAAATATAAATGAGAATATAAGAAAGATATTATTTGGATTTGTTTTCCACAGCATTTCTCAAAGTTAGGCAATGGACAGTGTATATTTATGCATGTAATTCACATAGTCTGGGTATTTTTTATTCATTATTCAGCTTTATTCCATTTGACTAATTAGGAAAATAGGAGTTATTAAATCACAAACCAGTATAAGAAAGAGGGTGTTCTTTCTTCTGTTTCACTTATTTCAAAGATTAAATGTAAGGACTCTAACCTCACTCTGTAAGTCTAAAAAGAAAACAGATTTGGTGAGATTTTAATTCTTGCCCCTTCACCTTGCCTCTAACAGAAACCATATTTCTGCAAAATACCTCTTACTTGCTTTAATCTTGAAAATCAATCTCAATGAGTGGTTTAATTTAGGAAAATGGGAGATAGAAGAAAAATAATTTTTATTACATACTTTCTCTCTGTAATTCCTGACTGTTAGCAATCAAACTGCAGGGAAAACAAAAACAAAAACAAAAACAACAAAAACAAACCCACAACACCAGCGACCAACTTGGTTATTCTCTTTTCTGAGATCAAGAGAGCTGAAGCAATAATTAATTGATACAGTTTGATAGACTGTTGCATGCTTCATCTTCAGGATAATAAGGGTTCTCTTTCCTTCCCACTGCAGACAATGAAAGGATCACCTGCATAACAGGAAGCTGAAGAAGGATAACTCTCAAAAATTTACACAGAAATATTAGATCCACTCATTATAGTCTCTGAACTCAGTGCAAGAATCCAACAGTTCAACACTTCTTATGTATTCGTGGAAGATATTATAGGTACTCTTTGCCATATATTTGTCATTATAATTAGCTTTTTTTTCTTTTTTTGTCCTTTAATTATCAATATGGATTAGTGAATTATCTCTCTCACTCTCTTTTGACAATTTGCTACTTGTGTAGCTTCACTTTCCCAGTGAAAGAAATAAACTCCAGAAACATTCTTGATGCTGATACTCTGTTCTGGTCCAGCTTTGTTCAGATCACTCTCATATGTTTGGAAATACTGTGATGAAATTTTGGGTAAAGGACTCATCCCTGAGTAGGTGGGTGATGATATATGTACCATTCTTCATTTAAGAGTTCTCTTCCAAACAGACTGAACACACTAATCACAAATTTATTTTGATTCTTAAGTATACTTACACATATGATTCTACTCAGATTAACAGAATCACACACATATGTTATCTGCAGAAATCTAAGTGAAAAACCAACTAATTAATAATATTTGCTTATCTATGTCTCAACAACTGTAGTTATAGGTAATTTCTCCTTAGAGGGATTAGAGGTTAGAAAACCATAACGAAAGATGCTCTTGTGAGAACAAATCCAACATGACTTTCTCCGTAAAGAGAAAACCTCAAAAGTATGTAAAAGCTTCTTACTCTTCTTGGAAACTGAAAGTGTCTGTTAGCTTGTAGCTCATAGAACAACATATGTTTCAGATAGTCATATACTCATATTTCCTAAAACTCTTTATGTCTATAGGTATAATATAGTTTCTCTTTCAATAAAAATTTTTCACAACCACAGCCTCACCAAATATCACATGATATGTCCCTTTAAACCTTCCTTTACATATTCTCACAGATGCCATATCCAAATCAATGAAAAATTTAATAAAACATTATTTCAGTTCCTACTCCTTTAAATAGTTCTGTATAGCTGGAAAAAGATTTAAGTACTATCTGATGTTTTAAATGACAGGTAGGCTTTTAATTAGACTTACGTAATAAAACCTTAAATTTATAAAATAAATTATGTATGCAAGATGAGCACCACAAAATAAGAAGGAATGGATACAGATGTAAACAAAAACTTTAAGTTTTCATTCTCTTAATAAATAACAATTAAAATAATTTTAAAATAAATAAAATTAGAAGTTCATATGTGCAATAATTTATTGGTGGATTCAGAATTTGATCCAATTTAATTGTATTTACAATTAAAAGCACAATTTTCATGTGTAATTCAGACTACATGGATTATTCTGATTAGATGCACCTTGATCTTTCACAATATCATGAATTGCAGCTGTGTGTTTTCTCCTTCCTTTCTGTTTTGTTTGGAATAAAATGGATTTCAGATGGTATAAAACAAGAAAGAGAGCAGGAAGAAGATTGACCTGGATTAATAAGAATTTAGTATAACCTGATAGTCCAAAATACAAGGTCATGTGTTTAGCAATTAGTGGACTAACAAACACTTGCTGTAATCTCGGAAAAGATCATAAAGGGGTGACATCAGAAGACTCATCACAGGATAATTAATACCATCATAAGGTATTGAAAATTAGATTTGGTCATAGAATGTTTTAGGGAAAGTTGTCAGGAAACAGAGAAGTATTACTTTTGATTCACAAGATACTGACAGTGTTTCTTCTGGAATTTTACATTTTTCTTTTGAGTTATTTACATTCAGAAAGCTAAAATGTAAATGTAGCTGAATGAATACACTAAAGAGCAGACAGAAAAAGAGCATAGTTTGGTTATCCTAAGAAGAATGACCAGAGATATAAACAATTCAGAAAAGACCTTAAAATAAAGAAAATTGGTGATCTGGGAACATATGGGTATAGACTAGTTGTGAATAAGGAATCAGGAGGCTCTCACAAGGGTTTTCAATGGGAACAGGGGAGTCAATAACCCTGTATTGTTTTAAGATGGATTGTGATACCAAAAGGAACATATAGTGTAATTATTCATGAAAACATTTGGATTCAATAAGTCAAGAGTTTTCTTCAAACTATAGCTCTCTAGTCTAAAGTATGACCTGAATTTAGAGCAGCCTAGTCTTTTTAAAACTGTCTTCTGGTGTCATCTTTATTAACCTCAATTGCTTCTTCAGCATTATAGTAGGTTATTTCACCTGCAAATAAAATTCAGAATCCCTAAAAATTGTTGGTACTCAAAATGCTCGTGAAGGATTTCACTGAAGAAAAAATAGCACTGTTTCAGCATTGAAATTCAGAATCAAGTGACACTTCACACTTTATTCTGTTAATTTTAACAGAGTTATGCTGTTGTCTTTAAATGTGTAGAACAGAGAGAATTTTACATATTCAACAGAAACAAGTATGAGACATCTTAATCAGGTGTAGTCGTCTATGATAACCTATTCCTACTTTACCTTTGTTAATATGATACATTGAAGAAATAAATGCTTTCATGGATTATCCACATACAGTCCTCATGACAAAACTTATTGATATATCTACCACTCTTCTAGAATCTACTCATTGTGAATATGCTAAACCAACATTGCATTAACAGGTTTGCTAAATAAAATAACATCAGCCAGAGAGTTTGCAGATTTCTCAGCTCTTAAAATATCTAATCAAGAGAACTGCACTCATGCATTTTGGCACTAGTTATAAATTATGCATAACACAGCATAACATTAAGGCATTAACATAATTTAACAATACCAATCTATCAGTTCCTAAGTAAAAGAAAGAAAGGTGTTGAATCTGAGTGTCTTTACTTGATTCACCTAGTTTCTACATGTTTAAGATTTATAGTAGCAAGAATGATTATTTAAAAGTTTTAGATCTTTGCTAAAATGTCCTTACTTTTCTTCTTTAACTGTATAATACTTTTTTTTTTTTTTACATTCAAGCCTTCATTTGTTGGGGTTTTTTTTGTTTCTTTGTTTGGGTTTTTTCAAATGATACACTATGTCCTTTTTAACCTACACAACTGTACAGTTACTAAGACTAGCTGCTTTAAACAGAAAATAAATCTGTGGATTACACCTCATTTCATTTTGATCGTTTCTTAAATCACAGCAACCAGTTTAGC
The DNA here is from genome assembly GCA_027560015.1 of Chloroceryle amazona. Taxonomy (NCBI): domain Eukaryota; kingdom Metazoa; phylum Chordata; class Aves; order Coraciiformes; family Cerylidae; genus Chloroceryle; species Chloroceryle amazona. The sequence continues at coordinate 108,522 of JANHFX010013902.1, read as the reverse complement.
TAACATTTAGTAGAGTAAAATAAATAATACTTTTCTTCATTTGTCATGATTGTCACATTAATAACATTCCGAGTTCTGAAATCTCAGCAGTGTTGTTCCACTTTAAGCATCTAGCCAAGAATATGGAAAATAGTGTGAGCTTGTGGATTTTTTTGCAGACTTGGAAACACAGGTCTTCGATTGACATAAGGATTTCTGAATATTCATCTGATTTTTTTTTTTATTTTTTTTTATTTTGTGATGTTACAAATAGACAACTGGGAAAGACTTTTCTGTTACACATGTAGATATAGTTAACTATGTGCAATATGACTGTAACTGATCTCTCAAGGTGTAGGACATCACCTTAAGGTGCCATGGTCTTAGAAAGACAACCAGAGGAACTGCTATACTGAAAAAAAACCACATTTTTTTTACCTTTTTTTCAAAGGTACTTAAAGAGACTTTACTGAGAACTTCCTTGCTCCTGTACAACTGCTACCAGTGCCAGTGTTATGTGAGTATGGCATTCTGTTTACTTGTATGAAATGTGACATGACAATAAAAATCTCAAGCTCATATAAATAGTTTCCTCTGACCATATATGACTTAATTTATTCTCATACCTATTTGCAATTATTTTCATTTGAAATAGAGGAAACAAACAGGAAGACTAAACTTTCATACAGCATTAGATTTTGACTGTTCTCTGATATAATCTACAAAACAAAAAAAGGTTAAAAGCCATCCATTTCTGCCATGTTTCTAGAATAAAGAAGAAATTCAGAAATCAAAGCATACATCCAGCCTAGGTACATATTATTAGTAATTTTGATTTTCATAATCACTGAGGTTCATTTAGAAACTGATATTAGTTGTCCACATTAAGAGCACAGGTTTGGACTCAGCATCTTCTGCTACATTATAAAATAACCTCACACAGCCTGGTATGCTCTCAGACATACAAATCCTCTCTCTCTGTCTATAAAAATAATATTTTTCTGTGAGAATGTAAATAAATAGCATGATTATGCAGCATAATAATAAAGGTACTGTTGCTGGGAGTGCTCTTCAGGAATAACAAGCCCTCAGTTTATGTCTTTGTTCCAGAATGCTTCAGTATTTTTCAGTCAAGACTGGGGGGTTTTTAATCCAAGACTAATGAGATAAAACCTAGGAGAGTGCCCTCATCAGTATGCAAGAGTCATACTGCTTCTCGTTATAGCTTTTTTTGAAGGTTCATGACTTTTCTACAGCTGCACTGTAAGATAGATTTTGCAGAAGATGTGGCTACAAGCCCAAGCTATAGTTCACAGATGGGTATGAATTTGTTCAGGCAAAAGAGGGCACTGAACGTAAATCTAATTTGTTGGACAAGTATTGTAATTCTTGCTATATTGCAAAATTCAGGCAAGAGTAACAGCACAATAATTACAGGCTTGTCTCATTTTAAAAGAAAAATCTACTCATATTTATAAAAAGGATACAATTCAATCTTAGACAAATGTCTAAGTTCAAGGGAGAGGCAGAATTTCAAAAGTGTTCTTCCTTTGGACTTTTTCTGTCATCTCTTGGATATATCTTTTATGCTCAGTATACTGTTTTCTATAGATCAAATATGTAGGTGTCACTGTAGTGGCAAGTGAGAGATAAATAACTCCACATGGGCATATAGTCCAACTTCTAATAGGTGTGCAAGGCAGTGTAAATAAATCCTTGAAAGCAGATTTATTGAAAAAAAACCACCCAAGATCATTAACTCTCAGATAGTTCCAATTAAGTATGATGAATTCATTGTACAAGGAATTCAGGGTCAAAATTTGATTCTTTTAAATTTCACTTTCCAAAAGAAGCACCTAATATTGTGTTCCACATCCTCAAACCTGAGATTGCAGTCTTTTTCACCATTAGGAAAAAATACAACCACAGAAAATTCCAAGTTAAAAATGTATAGCTCCATATTCAGAGGATAAGTGAGTGGAAATAATGCTGAGACTCACAACATAAGTGTTGCAAATTCAAAGAACTATTCATGAAACAATTCAAAAAGTGCTTTCAATTCTCTGTACCTGACAAAAATTACAAGTTTCAGTGAATGGAAGATGAGAGTATGGACATATATTTAAGGAGTATATCATAATTCAGGGTGAAATGAACAATGTCTGTACAGCGACATAATTTAATTTTACAATCTTTCAAATACTTCACATGCAGCTTTAACATAGAAATAAATGAAGATAGGTTCCCTAGATACAGTAGCATAACAAAGTATTTTTAAGAACTTCCTACCTTACCTTTCTGTAAATACTTTTATTATTAAAATTCATATTAAAACTAATCTTTAAAATAGAGAACTGAATGGAGAATTAATGCAAGCAATCTCTAATCAGCACAGCCCATGAGGAATAATGGAAATAAACTGACATAAACTTATCACTACAATTCCTGTTATAGTGTCAGCTTCTAATATAACTGGACATATAGAATTTGATAGGAATTCCAAATATAGCTAAGTGATTTGGAGTCAATTTCTGGAACCTTTGAGTTGTAGTTTCTTATCTGTATTTGTTGCAGTCTGATTAAGCAATATGGGATTTTTTTTTTGTAGCAATGTTAAGTTCTCTAAGTGTTATGTCAGCTATGTTAAATTTACAAACAGGGTCCTAAAAACTGTTCTAAAAAAGAGGTCTGCCTATTCCAGTGGGGTTTTTCTAGAGAATTTCCTGCCCAAGTACAAAAATACATTATTTAAATTTTCAGTTTGAGTAGTAGCTCTACTAATACTAGAGAAACTTTTTTGATATGTAGTAGGTGAGGGTGCTGAACTGGCTGCAGGCAATGTATTAACAAAAAGTCCTAAAATAAAAGCAGAGCGCTGAGACTTGTTTTGTGCAATCTAAAGCTGAGGTAGCATTCAAAAATCAAGGGATTTTTGGAAAGGAGGAGCTGAGAAATTGAAATTGAATAAAACCTTCTGTTAGAGTAATCTTCCTGCAGGCTTTCGTACATGCTGAGGTGAAGTCTGTGCCATAGATGTGTTTGAGTTAGTTAGAGGAGGAGTTGAGTACATGTGTCTGTGTTTAGAACTCTTTCAAATGCAATTTGCATACATAGGACAGGTTGTCATTACTGAAATAAGGTACGCCCTCCTCCTACACATTCCCACTTTAAGTATTACCTATGAATATTTATGTAGCATTGTGTTTTACAGATTCATATAGGAATATTGAAGTTATTGAAAGGACATAAAATACTAATTAGTTCTCTCTCATATTTAGACTTCTAGTCTAGACTTAGACAACAGAGGTTTAAAAACCCTTTTTTAAAACCATAGGAAATAAAGCCATACGTGCAGCAGATGTGATTAAAACAAGGGCAGAGAAACTTGGCAGAAGTCAAATTTAAACAGGTAGCTTTATGCTGTTAACTTTACTTTAACTGTGGGCAGCAGCTTCATTAAATTAGGCCATATCTGGAAACCTCATACAAAAACATCATCAGTTCTGCCTCAGGGAGATTCTACTCCTTTACTTTGTAAAGCATATAATCTCTGGTGTTGCTTTAGCTAGTTCAATTTAATCTTTTTATCTTGAGTTGTTTGTGAGTTTATGCATATTTTTCTGAAGTTCCAGGGAGTAGAAAATTCCAGGTTTCTACTCTCAAAAGAGTTGAGCCACTGTTTCTAGTGATATTTACAGAATTTAAAATCACAGACAGTAATCTCATCTGTAGTATTAGCTTCTAACAGCCTTCTAGCAACATCATTTTTGTGGCAGGTTAATTGTAAAATTGCTATTTGTGACATCTTTTTCATTTCCTTTGACTTACCCTGTGTCTTAACATTTTTTCTAAGTTCTCACTGTGAAGTTGTTTTCAAATGAGAAAGTTGCATATTACATACTTTTGGTCATATTGTACAATAATCCCACCTATATTAAATAGCCTTAAATTCAATAAAACCTGTCTACTATAGCATTACAAACTTTCTAGGGTGTTATGACCCTAGATTTATTAGATCAGCTCATAAAGATGGAAAAAAACCATGGCAAGTTTCTGGGAAATTAAACCATTTTTAATTCTTATATTTTTATAAATGCAAATTTACTAAAATAATAGACACTGTTATTATTGTAACAGGGAATATGGGAAGTGTAAAGTGCTGCAGTATTGCCACAACAACAACTACAAATCATAATAAAGAATGCTATATTTAGCATATATTTAACAATATTTTGTTGTTTGTTTCTTTAATGACTCATTCTTTTCAGGTTTTCTCAATGATTATTTGTCTTTTGGTATATGTGATGACCACGTAGCCACAGAACTCCAAAACTTGAAGTAATTATTTTCAGATTCAAAATAAATTTGTATAGCAGTTCTGATCATTGCATTTAAAGTAAATATTAAAATATTTAGCATAGAAATGAAAAATCAGTAACTATAAGCAGTGTGAGGAAAAACACCCTCATAATTTACAAAGCATTTCTCTGATTGTGTTTAGTAGAACTAATAATACCCACTTGTATTTCAATAAAAGAAAATGGGTAAGCATAGGCAATCACAAACATAAAGAGAGTACTTTCTCATTTGTTTAGCACAACTTTTTTCCACTATATGGAGTCTACTTTACTGATAAAGTTTCATTTTCTTGAGGGAAAAAAAAAATGAATTTTTTTTGAATAAGAGAATGAAAACTGATGCGTTGTTTTAAAGCCACACTTGTGCAGATGCTTGTACTGATTTACCTGGCATCACAGTAGCTCAGTTTGTTACATATTCAATTGCTACTCTGTAGTTTTCTTGATTATTACTAGAGTATCTTGGCATTTATAATTTCATAGAATCATAGAATCATAGAATAGATTGGGTTGGAAAAGACCTCCAAGATCATCGAGTCCAACCCCTGATCC
>JANHFX010013902.1:70130-103533 GCA_027560015.1 Chloroceryle amazona | reverse complement strand
AAAGGAAAGGAAAGGAAAGGAAAGGAAAGGAAAGGAAAGGAAAGGAAAGGAAAGGAAAGGAAAGGAAAGGAAAATGACAATACAACACAGATGTGATTACTTCAGGAGCCAAAGAAATTAAACTGTATAAACTATATAAACTATATACATATTGCAAAACATAAACATACATGTTACATGATGCAAAACAAGAAACAGGGTTTTTTTTATCTTTCAAACTATATGTAAAACCCCCAAAGTTACTATTAAAAGATGTATAGGATTTATATATTATTCTTTCCCTTTCAGATATGACCCTTTTCCCTTGTGAAATTAAAATGTAATAAAGAAGAAAATAATATATCATTTTACATATTTTTTTACTGCATTCAAAGTTAAGATTATTTGTAGGGATTTTGTGTCCCCCACATTGGAATTAAAGAGATTGATTCTGTTTTCACAATCATAAATGAGGATAGCATTTGGCCTCCCACCTCATCTGTCACCCTGACACTTAAATAGTAGTACTTTTTGCCAAGCAGACCTGGAGAGAGCTTTCCTACAGGCAGATTTTTAAAGTAAGCAGCAAAGAGGGATCTATACAAAGAACAGAAAAATCTCATGATCAGAAGGATGAACAACAGTCACTTGAACAGATGCAATTTTAGAGACAACAAATGTCAGTGCTATTAAACACCAGCAAGACAGAAAAAAGCAAGGTGAGAAGAAGTAAAACAAGGTGAGGTAGGTGAGGCAAGGAGAGGCAAAGAAAAAAAAAAAACAAGGAAGAGACAATCTTAAAATAACTTTAAGAGACTTGGGTACCAAGATATAAAATATTTCATGGTGTCAATATCTTATAATTATGAGGTCGTAAGTTGGGGACTTCTTATCTACCTTTATATGTAGGGTTCTTATTTCAAATTCTCCCTTTTGTAGTTTATTAAAACTTGAATTTTTCCCAAGACACTGTCAGCCATGAGTTATTTAAGCAAATTCTAGTTGCTGGCTGATACAACAACACAGACTTTGTTCAGTAATGAAACCAGTTCTTCTTGCCTTTCAACGTTTATTTATTTATTTATTTATTTTCCTGTGAAAAGTTATTACTAAGAAACCCCTCTTCATTTCATTCCATTCTGCCATTTCTGTTCCCTCTCTCTAATAAATGTCACCATTAGATACAGGATGAACCAAGCCATATTACTCCTTTTTATTTTCCTGTTTTTCCTCATTATACCTATATTTCATTTTGGTTATTATTTCTAAACTGATCTTTAGGAGGTCACATGTTTTTGCTTGGCACAAACTGGTAGTACTGGAATATGATGCTGCAAATTAAATTCATGTAAGCAGTAGTTGATTCCCTGCAGCATTCCAGGTCAGTAAGAGCTGTGTCCAGAAGATCTGCTCCTTGAATGTTGACATTTACTGAGTGATTGTCTAACAACTTGGGAGGGATATCATAATTAGATAAAATTCTTGTCTATCTTTATTAAAGGGCACCAGATTAAACTCTCTGCATGTTTGATGAGAACTGAAGTGATTGTTTTCCCCACTTCAAATGCTTCAGCATGTCTTTTCATTAATGTTTTATCACTTGCATACTGAATTCTGATGCTTTCAAGATGAAAAGAAAAACGCCCTCCTTACAAAACTGTAAATCTTTTGATGGAAATTCTTTCAAAGATAGTGTTATTTTACTTATGTACACTTTGTACACCCATTTGAAAAACATGGCAATTTATCTGAGAAAAGTAAATACAAATCAGCCTGAAACCACACAGTATTTTAAGTAAACTCCAGTCACAAAATACTTCAAAAATTCAATACAGTAGGCCATGTAATGTAATCAAAGTTAAAGTGAATTAAATGCTTTTATGCTTGAAATTGTTCTGTAAACCCATTGAGTTACAGATGAGATTCTCAAGAAGAGATGATAAAATATTTATTCTGTTACAGCTGAAATGACAAACATCCTGCTGCTCATTTTATTTTAGTAAAAAGATTTACGAAAGCAATTTAGCTGCAGAACACGTTGCCGCAGGCACTCATCAAGCAGATCTCTTGCACAGCACATTATCAGTAGAGTAAGAGGTGATATGTTAAGTAAGAAACAGGAAAAAATGCCATCAGCCTTATCAAATTGAAGAAGAGAGTGCAGTTGTTTTGAGGGTGAAATTTGGTAGAAACTCCTAATCATGATGGACTCTCGATAGAGAAAATCAGTCATTATCAGTCACTTCCAATTTATATGGCTTCTCCTTTGTATTCCTTTCAACTTCTTCTTTGGTTTGTTTGTTTGTTTGTTTGTTTGTTTGTTTTTTAGTGTCTGATTAATGCATCTCTGGGGCAAATCTCACAAGATTCCTTTTAGAACCTCTTAGTGATCAATCTGCTATCATAAAGAGCTTAATGCTTCCTTTTTAACTTTGCATATTGAAAATGCTGGAATGTGTCACAAATGCCCAAACCCTTAGAAGCTAAGATATTTCAGGTGTTTCCTTCTTTCCTTTAGATTGATAAAAGCTGGCTTCAGGATGGTTAGCTGTAAAATACACAAGGCAAAACAAACACTGCAAACATGCAAATGTTATTACAACTATTCTTTTCCCATAAACTCCATAGGAGATCAAGTTCCAAGAAGATGCCTTAGGTCTGTTGCTTTCCTACTCTGTCCCACAGGGAAATTAGATTGCTCTGTGTCACAATTTCTAGCTCTTATGTCCCAACTGCCTCCTGAGTACATCATAAAAGAAAGCAACCCGTCTGAAGAACAGTGAAAAAGCTGTTCCCAGCTCTCCAAAAGCTGATGTTTGAGTGGTGTGCATTCATTGCTTCCTGTACTTTCTGGTCATAGCTGGAATTGGCACACTTTAATGGCTTGAATTTCTCCTATCTCTTGTGCCAGGTTTTATCACTGTTTGAACAAATGCCTGTCAGTGTACACTGTCTCCCAGTCTTCACAGTTCTTTTAACTCATTTGCTTCATTATAGTGTGTTGACATTAACAGGGATGTTATATTTGCCTGCTGGTTAGCTTTCACTATTATTTTCAGCAAAATTTGGTTTTCTTATTAAACACTGATCTATGTTATTTCATCTAACCCTGATCTATGCGTTCTTTCATCATATTTCTGGTTGTCCTTTTGAGGTACAGTTTTCCCTTTTGCCTTCAATTCCAGACTACATAATTTAAGAATACAATTCTTGAGACTGTCCAAAGCCATTCTTTCGAACCAAAGTCATTCCTCACATTAACATTTATAAAAGATTTGAGCTAACTTCATTCTTGAAACTCTGCTAACAAAGGTCCCAGTTCTTTAAAAGGACTGAGTCCAGTATCTCCAAATCATTTAATAGGCATATTCTGCAAAAACATGATACAGTCAAGTCAAATAAATTTGGGATTTTTGAGCTCTGGGAAATTTAAACCCCTTGTTTCTGACCTCTTGATTCCTGTACTTAGCCATAAAGACTTTGTGAAGCCTGGGAGAGTTACCTCAGTTGAAAATGAGTAAAAAGTGGGAAACCCCCCTACTTTACAACAAAAAAAAGCAACAACAAAATTTCAAAGGAATATATATTAAAGCTTGTTAGACATCAGAGATAAAGTAGTAGGTACTGTGCCACTCCCAAAGAGATAACAATATATATTAGTTGTTCCAGCTTCTGTGTATTTTTGCTACTGTTTTTCTTCAATAATAATTAAACAAAACTATTTGTCCAAAATTTCCTATAATTCATCATTTCATGTTAATTTGTGCACTTCTTTCCCAAGGCACACCATATTGAAAATACTCTGTGGTACTTAAAAACACTTTACATCACAGAAAAAAAGGGGGATGGGGAAGATAAAAATAGATTTTGACAAAAATGAGTTTCAGAAATCTCAATCAGCTTTACAGCATAGATATTCATCGTTTTATAGTCCACCACATTTGACAAATTTCAGTTCAGATTTGTAGTAATTTGCTCTGTGTGTCATACACAGATATATTAATGCCACTGATCAATGAGAAACCAGCTACAGGTTGTGAAACATAATGCCTTTACTCTGCAGTATTGAACCAAGACTGCCTGGAGAAAAGAGATGAATGATTTCTACACCAAGATTAAATAAAGAAATGTGGAGCTCATTCAGGTTGTCTGGGGCTGCATCTTTTTCACCTTCATAAAGTCACCATAAACAGGTGCTCTCACTGACTTTCAATGGTTAAAATAATGAAAGTACAGTAAGCCTTTTCGAACTAGGACTTCATGTAGCACTAAAAATACTGTGTGCTAAGGGTAGTCTTGTGCTGTAGAGTAGGATACAGCTAGTTTGTAATTGGCAATTTGCAAAGAATTACATTGGTGAGATGGCAATAATTTAAAATCCCTATTTCCAGGAACACTAATGTAAATTTGCTACAGCGCTTTCTCTTTACAACTGCAGTCTTGTGGTAAGCTTAAATTTAAATCCTGCAGTCAGACTGTACTTTATGATGCTGGAAATGATTCGATCTTCAAAACTTAGACTTTATTTTTCATTATTTGATTCTTGAACTTAGATGGTACCATTTCCCACCAGTAAGTCCTGAGAAGATATTTTTCTATATGTAATAGCAAGGAACACCAAAGAACCACAACAAAGAACACCTGTGAAATTGATTAGTTAATTAATGTCTGTACTTACTTTTGAAAATGTACAGCATCAGAAAACCCCCAAGCAAATGAACAAAAACCAGTCAAAGATCAAAAAATGCAATTGTCTATGGTCTTAGTAATAATTAGCAGTATTTTATAAGAAACAAAGAATTTTATTTTTTCAGTTGTAGTCCAAGTCAGATATTGCATCAGTGAGCAACTGTGCCTTTTAAAAGGAGAGGGCTGGAACACCTTGCCTATGAAGACAGACTGAGAGAGTTGCTGTTGTTTAGCCTAGAGAAGAGAAGGCTCTGCAAAGACCTTGTAACAACCTTCTGGTATTTAAGTATTACAAGAAACATGGAGAGGGACATTTTACAAAGGCATTTAGTGAAAGGGCAAGGGATAATGTGTTTAAACTGAAAGAAGGTAGACTTAGATCAGATCTTCAATGTCAGGGTGGTGAGATATAACTGGGACAAGTTTCTCAGAGAAGTTGTGGAAGCCCCATTCCTAGAAGTGTTCAAGGCCTGATGATCTTTAAGGTCCCTTTCAACGCAAACCATTCTGTGATTTTATGAACCTTTATTAATTAGTGCCATCTCTTACCTGTTGAAAAATAAACAAACGTATCTAACTCCAAGTACAAATGTTACCACAAAGCGAAAGTTACTGTATTATTTTCTGATTAGTCTAATATAAAAATTATCAAGCACATAATGAATATTACCTAGTTATATTATCTATACTAATGTTCCTAAAATTATTTTTTTTCCAAAGGTGCTAAAAGAGTTCTGTTTTCCCCTGCTTAGACTGAACTAGGTAACAGTGTTATTGAGACATTAATGTTGTAAATGGGTGGCATTGCATAATTGTGATTCCTGTATCCTAGTGTATAATTTATATTGTCTTTTGAAACTTAATAATGGAAATGTCCTAGGGGAATAGTTTTAATGTAAGAGTTAACCTTTCCTTCACTATAAAATGACCTCTGTCTCGATGAAATGTTTGTAATCCTCTATTCTGCTCAAAATATATGGGAGATATTTCTTTAACATATTCCAGGAAAAACAAAACAAAACAAAAACACAAGAAAAACTGCCAGGAAAACAAAATGCAGAAGACACTTTCAAACACCCTCTTTCCATCCGTATAATGATATTATTAATAAAAATTAAAATAAATTTTAAAAAGTTGATTCAAATAGGGTCAATTGGGGCTTCTAAATTTTCTGTTCAGTTATTTTCAACATTAGTCAGACACTAAAGGCAAAAATCTTGAGTGATTTTTAGATTTCAGATTTCATAGAGCTGCATAAATTACTTAGTTGAATTAATATATACAAGAGCAGTGTGCTAAAGAACTTATATTCACCTTCCCTTGTCAATGAAATTACTTTTAACCTTATTTATGATAGTATCTTTATTTAGACTAAGTCTAAAGATGCAAGGCCATGGTGGTGAATAATTTAATTGTCAATAGGAAGAAAATAAAATCAGCAGCAATTTTATGTAGTTTCTAAAATTACTTAAATAATTTGGATTGATATACAGTAAATGACTATAGATTTATGAACACAAGTTTTAGAATTCACTTGCATAAGCATCCCATAAGGAACATAGTGAATATCTCTTCAGTGCCTTCACAGTTTAGGATCAGGATGGCCCCTAAGACCTATAACAGATGCTCTCTGTTAATCCCCCTCCCTCCCCAAAGAGGAAGAGAAAGGGAATGAGGGAGAGAGACTGAGAGATTAGAAGAGGAAGCTAGAACAGCTTGAATGAAAATGAAAATAATAATAATAAAAATGGAATATATACAAATAGATATAAATCCAGTATGGAACCCAACCCCCCTGATGGTAATTCCATCACTGTCACCACTGATGCTGTGGAGCAGGCACTGGGGGAGTCCCAAACTGGGCACTGCAGCAGACAGGAACTGTGTTGAGGAGCTGGATTCTGGTACTGGATTCAGGAACACACAGACTGGGTTTGAAGGCAGAACAGACAGAGTCCTCCTGGGATGCTCTGAGAAAGGAACTGGAAGAAGATCCAAGACAAGTTGAGCAAAGCCAGCAAAGTGGGTTAAGAGGGCAAAGAGAGGGGTGAGATCCTTGTGATCCATCAGCTTTGTATTGAATATGATATAAGGGATGGAATACCTCATTGGTGAGCTTGCGGTCACCCGTCTTGTCTGTTCCTCCCTGCAGGTGCAGCTTTTTGCATTCTGCACCCCCAATGAGGTTCACAAGTTTCAGCAGTGGCCTTGGTCTACATACCAATCCTTGGTACTAACTCTAACCATGGGGTGTTATCCCTGCCAGCGGCAGACACTGCTTGTGAAAACAGGCTGCTGACTCAAACAGTGCAGGGAGTTAGAAGAACTGAGCTGAAAAGTACAATCACTGAACAGAATTAGTTCAAACCAGGACAAGTGCAGAAGGCTGTTCTCCTTCTTCTGTTCTCTTTGTTTAGGGTCTTTTTGTTTTTTTGCCAACAGTGAAGAGGCAGTTGTTGACCATACTGAAAGTAGAGGTGATGTTCCACATCCAGGTATGTAATAAACTGTATTAAGTAAATTCCCAAAGCAGCAGATTTTTAGCCAATGACAGTATACATAAGTACAGATTTCTTTATGTCTTTAAAGTATTGGGGGGATTTTTAACTTCCAGTATGTGGATAATATTGGTCAGCATGCATTAGTATGCATTGATTTTTGTTGTCCTTTAGTGATGATATTTTTATGCCTTTTTCTAAGTGATTTTTTTGTTCTGTTTGTTCAAAACTTTTATAAGAAATAAGAATCTGTTTTAATTAATAACTTAAAGGAAATCAAGTTCATAATTCTTAAAAAATGAAACTGCATAAGACTGAAATTCAGCAAGATACTTTAGAATGCTTATCACCTCTTCATAAATGTCACAAAAAACTACTGAAAGTTCCCCAGTAGTTTTATACTTTGGTTCAGAGTTTTACATGATACTAATCCAGAGAAGTTTAATAGCAGGTAGACACTTATCTCTGTCTTTTTTTTTGAAATTTGAAACTGAGAAGTTATCTACTAAGTTTCTCCTAACATAAATATTAGTGCTGAGAAATAAGAAACAATTTCACTGCCTGGCTTTGGTGCTTCTTTCCAGTTTAGGTAGAATGTAAATGATCTAGACAATATCTTGCTTTGTTTTCCCAGGGAGTTTTGAAGATGTGGAAATTACTATGCTAACAAGATGATCCACTTGTACAAATACTACCTCTGTTTCATTTTTCTTCCTGCATATCCTCAGGATTTTTTCATTTTTGTCATTGTTTCTGAAGTCTCAGGATTCCCTTGAAGAAAAATTATCTTCTTTCCTCACAAAGGAACCTTTTTGAGAGTTCAGCTCTGGTGTTAATAGGTTATACAAAACAATGAGATTGTGTATCTTTTTAAAACATAATTTCTACTTGGTCTTTTCTGCTGAGAAATATGTGTTGCCACCTTATAAGCAAACAATTTAATTTGGCTTGTTACAGATCTTTTCAACATATGCAGAGATTAAGGCTGAATTAATGTTTCAGTATTTTTGGACTGTCTTATAGCTGTACTTTGACATAGGACATGACATATGACATGTACTAATCAGTAAATGTCTGCTTGAATTCACAACATGGGCTAGAATTGCACAAAGAGTTTATAAAAAACACAGTTTCATGTGCTGTGTATAGAATTTTTCCAAACAATTCCAGCCAAATAGCCAGGAATATACATAGAAAAAAACTTATACTAACAGTTACATTGTTATTACTCTGTTCTCTTTGCTGTGGTTATTTATCTGTTAGTTTGTTAACATTAGTTGAGCAGCAGAAGTGATAAACTTCATTTTTAACTGAGCACCGACACTGTACAAGTACCACAAGGGTGGATGATTAAATATATTCCCTTTGATAGATTTATTTTCCAAGAGTGTGCACAAATTTCAGTGCAATGTCCTGTATTCATGTGTATACAGTGTTTAGAGAGAAATTTTGTTACCATGTTATCTTTAGATATTGAACACACAAAACGTGATATGTTGATCAATAGGGTAGAGCAAAAGTTCACATACAAAATCCTGTAGATGTAGTTCACTGTCTGCCAAAGCATCATGTGTGTAACTGATTCATCAGGATATTTTTATTTTTTTTTCCCCCAAGCAAAGCTAAGCTTGCACACAAGCAAAAGACAGATGCTTTTTCTGACTTTCACCCTATGAAATCTAATGGTCCAGGTTAATAACTTGGTATATGTTTGTGAAAGAAAATTGAAGCCATTCTTTCACTTGGTTTCGATACAAACTGCAAAAAGGGAAGGTATTATAAACAATGAACAATCCAGTCCCCCAATGCATTGCAATTCCAACTCAGAATTTCAACATGACCTTAAATAAAGCCCACTATTCACTGGTTGTAGAAAACTGTAATGATGCTGGTAAGGAGACTTCAAAGACAGTTAAGCCTGCTTTGGTAATAATGAAAGACCAGTATTGATACAACTTTTCAAAAGCCACATTCTTCAACAGACCTTGCTAAGAACTGACAGCAGCTGGAATTTAATCTGTTTCTCCTTTAGTGAAACAATACTTACAGGATGGGAAGTGTCAAGTGGAAGGGGAGAGCTCTCATTTTCTGAGAACTGCAAAGCTGGCTTTGCAAATTCTTTCAATCCCTGTTCCCCCTTTGTGCAGCATCAATCATTTTGTCTTATTGGAGGTGACACTGTTTCCCAGACACTAGAAGTTTTAACTTTCTGCCTTCTAAAATCAGATCTACCCTTACAATTTGTCATTCTTTTAATTGAGTCTTTACTAAGTGAATCTGTCTATATGAACATAGAGGTCAAACTTCATTTGAAGTAAAAAGTGTGCATATGTGTGTATGTACACATGTATATAAAGGTCCATCTGACCGAGCAGACAAACAAGCAAGCAGTCAAAAAACCACTACCAACAAACCTTTGTAAATCACATTATATAAGGACTGCTGTAGCTCTGAGTTGCAATGATAAGCTTTGCTTACATTCAGGGTATTTTACCTTTGAAATGGCAAGCTGAGCTCAAACTTACACAGCATGATTTAACCCCACTTTTCACTTTAATCTAAATCAAACTGCGGCCGTAGAAAACATTTACTTCCCTCTTTATTGAATCTAGATGCATCTCCCTTGGTGTTTGACATGGATGTTTATTCTGCACTGGGTTGAAATGTTGAGAGAATTGGCACACAGCTATTTATGTTTCCATTAGTGTTAATGAGAGTGCTTTATGTAAATCTTCATACACCCACATGAAACATATTTCTGCACGTGCATTTTGCAGAAAAGGAAAAAAAAGCCCTCTAAATATTTTACAGAATTTTAGTCTACCAAAGGGAATTTCAGTTTTTACAAAAACCTTTTCCATATTAAAGGAAAAAAAAAAACCACAACAAAACAGAAACTCAGCTGAGTAGTGCCATAAACATTTTGTTACATTGTTTTGTTTAGATTGATAACTACAAAGGGAATTGTTCTACCCTTGAGCTCTAGACACCTTTTTATATAGCTTAAAAAGCAAATTTTTGTTCATTATTTGTTTATTGGTTTTATAAGACAACAGCCCTAAAGCAAAAGAAAGAAAATGATTTTACACATATATTTGCCAAAATATTCCGTTAACAGCAATCACTCTTCCCTGTTTAGCATGAGCTGTTGTTCTATAACTATAGATACTTTGGGATTGTTACTATTTAATTTTTCAGTTAACCATATCGTTTCTTTTTCCACATCTTCTTAGATTTGTGGCATTTTTTTCTATATTTTGAATGAGAAATTGCCTGCCTGTTAACTTATTGTGTCTTATCCTAAATCGGATACTTTTTTTTTCCATTATTACCTTAATGATTAAAAGAGTATTCCTTCACTCTTCCTTCCTTCCTCTTTCTTATAACACCTTGTGATGAATTGACAAAAATTTCACCCGTAGAACTAAGGAGAGTCCCATTGTCCACAGGACTGGAGAAATAAAATGGAGAAGGAGAGAATGGCAAATTCCTGGTTTGGGCATGAATGGCAGAGGTTTAGGGAGCTTCAGGAGTAACAGGTGTGGAGGAGGCCAGGAAATTCCCTGTCCTGGTCCCAGTTGGTGACAGACCAGGCTGACACAGGTGTGAGCAGGCTGTTGACTGCTAAAACTTCGGTCTGACACAAACCATCATGGTGCAGCAGCTCAGATGCGTATAAGAACGAGCAGCAACTATGAGGAATGGAGCACACATGAGGAGATACAAGAGGAGAAATGTGAAAAGGAAGAAGAGATACATGGAAGGGGGCTTTACTGTGGACATAACTGGAGACCAGAGCCTTGGAAGAAGGCACTCCAGGACGGAAGAGGAACACTGCTCATCCACAGCAGAGCAAGGACAGTCCTGAGAACTGCACCCCATGGTTGACCCATGATGGACAGAGAATGAAGTTGAGCCTGGAGAACAGGAAGGAAAGGTGTTTCCCTATGTTTATATCTTCTTTTCTCTATACCTGGATCGCTAATTAAATATTTATGTTAGCTGGAAGTAATTTAAATTAAATAAAATTCCATGAGTCAAGATTATATTGCTTGCAAGAACCTTACAGGAGCATTATGAGCAATAGAACAGAAATCTCATGGTTATGAGCAAAATCCATCAACAAAAACTAAAACAGAACAAACAAAAAAAAAACACAAACAAAACAAAAGAAAACAAAGAAAGAAGCAGAAGAAAATTTACATCAAAAGAAACAACATTACTCTGAATTCTTCACCTATCTGTCTACCTTTCCATCACTGTAAATGTGTCAGAAAAATGCTGTCTGGAACAGACTTACAGTTGTTGCTGTTGCTACCAGGGAGAGCTTCAGTCCCACTTGTCAAAAGGGGCAGCCCGTGTATGCAAAGCTGTGATAGTTCAGACACTGCAGTCCTCACATTTGATAACATCCCCCACTGAGTTGCTGCTTTACTCAGCTATGAGTCTATTTTGTGAACAGAGGAACTGTTTTTCTATATGTTTAATAAAATTTGGAGGAAAGAAATCTCATTTGTGTATTTTAAGATCCACAGAAGGCTTTCCTGCTGACACTGAGAAATCCTCTTGCTCCCTACATCCTTTTCCAGACAAGGTTTTTCATATCTGGAGGCTTACCCTACCTCTGCTCCATTTCCAGTTCCCCATTTGATTTTTGTAAACTATAACTATTTAAATGCTTTCATAAACATAAACCATTATAAAATATTTTAAAATGCTTTCTATATATTTATGTATTTTATTCATGAAGTGAAAATATATTTTAAACATCTAGGCATTGAATGTCATAATTAATCTATGCTTTGAAAATGAAAAAAACCTGCATAAATATTTAAGTGGCACTTTAGACCC
Organism: Chloroceryle amazona; assembly: GCA_027560015.1. Classification (NCBI taxonomy): domain Eukaryota; kingdom Metazoa; phylum Chordata; class Aves; order Coraciiformes; family Cerylidae; genus Chloroceryle; species Chloroceryle amazona. The sequence continues at coordinate 91,516 of JANHFX010013902.1, read as the reverse complement.
TCATGTCAACTCATTCTCTGTTGCTGCCTATGAATGTTGAGAGTCTCACAAGTACTTTTTTCTTTTAGAAAAAAGAAGACATTTTTAAACACAAAATTTCATTCTGTTTAGCTTGCTTGGGTGTACTGTTCCCTGCACAGATACTATGAAGGAAGTACATCATAAATCAAGGTTTCATTGCATATGACAAGTCATCAAGTGTTAGCAAACTTATATAAGCCCTGTCAATACTAAGCTTTTGGTCCTATACTCTTAACTAAGTGAATAGCTGTTATGTGAAAACTACAAATTTAGCAGGATATAGTAAGTGCAGACAGAATACAAAATTAATTATATTCATAGACACAAAAGGGATTAGTGATTTTAAAATAGGTAGGGGTGCAGATTATCTTTCTTGAACCATTATTACAAAAGCAAGAAAGGAAAGTCATGTTGTCTGATACCCTACTGCACTATTTAAACTTCTGTACATAGGCATCTTCAGCTTGTTATGTCAAAATCCTTTTTTTTTTCTGTTTACTAGATGAACATTTCAGGAATATTTAAATATGATAGCTTGATAGAGCATATGCTGAGAAGATTTTCTTAATCTGGACAGAGTAAGAGCTGTGGTTGGAAACAAATCTCATCATGGATAGCACTGAACAGACCAGTCAACTTCCCTGTTCACTCCCAGTGTCTATCCATAAGGGAGTGTTCACCCCTTCCCCAAATCTTCTTTCAACTTGTTTCATTTATCCCCACTAGACTCATGAGGTTCTTTGTTTTCTGTTACTTTTCCTCTCCCCTAAAAAGTCTCTTTTATTGTCCTTACTGTAGCTACTATGTATCCTTGCTTTTCAATTTTAAGTGTAAAGTGCCTTTGGGCAATATCAAGGAGTTCAATGTACAAATTTACAAGTCCAGAGAGTAATATAATTCTTTCACGATGATGAAGAAAATAATTTATTTTAATGGAGGAATGCATTTTATTTGTGTTTTCCATACAATATATTCTTTCATTTCTTCTCAATTTCATAGCTTCTTCATCTTTTTAAAAAAGATAAATTCTGTCAAGATAAATTTGGCCATAGTAGAATATACCATTTATCATTTTATTTCAATGGCCAAGTTCAAATTGGGAAAGATATTCTATTTAAACTCATGAGTATTTAACTCTATTATTAATTTATTTAGTAAAGTATTTTTATATTAGTACAATTACCTGAATAAGCTATCTATAAACTCTGTGTTATATATTAGGTTTCCACTGAAGTCCTAAGACACTTTTTGTATATGAATGGTTAAAAGAGATTTTTAAAATTTAATGCATTTTGAGCCTGTATGGCATTCACATAACTAAAGCACTAACTGATAATTTATTCATTGCACAACTTACAGGAAGTATTGAAAACGTGGGTGACCACGGAGTGCTTTACAGCAGGCAAGCTGGTATTACCCGAAGTCTTTCTGATCTGCTTCTTAGCACTGTGTAAATATCACTCATCAAATGTTTTGATTTACTGGAATAAAATGGAAGCACTGGTCATCAGTCAGATTTCATCAGCCAAACTCAGATTTGGTTGGTTTTTTTTTTCAGAGACTAACCTACACTTTGGCTTATGTAAAGATGAAAAAATACTGCTCATCCTGCTCTTAAATCCAGCCCTGAAGTCTATTTCTTAACATTATGCGTAACCTTGTTAAGTTATTGCAAGTTTCATTTCTCTATCACATTACTTTAGAAGGTTTAGAATGTTGTGTTGCCTTGCCTTGCTCTAAGAGTTTCTCACAATATACAAGTTCAAATTTTTGTTTAGTTTTTGCATATCACAGAAAAACCTCTAAAAGCAGCTAGACAAGGGAGCTATCCTTCTCACTCCAAGCTTCTCAATAAATCCATGTCTCATTTAATGAATAATCTCAAAAAAATCAAACTACATTCTTAGATTTCTAAGAAAATTATATACTTCTGAATGCAAATCGAATGGGATGACACTTTTTAGTAAGATCAGATCAAGTCTTTTGCAGGTAATTTTCATTTAGGTTTAATGATTTTAGAAAACATATGCCAGGACATATGTAGGGGACAGAATCAATTTAAATACATTTAACATGCTCTATGATTAAACTAAAGTAAGCAGTGTGACATGGGACATAAGCAAGAGGAAAGCATTATTCTGGATATTTGTCTCATATCAAACTCCATGATATCTGCAGGAACAGGAAAAAATTTGCCTGACTTTTTGATGAATTTTTCCTTAAGCATTTATGTGAACTGGTAACACTGGTACAGGATAACATTAAGTCCCACCCACTGCAACCTCTGTGTCTAGATCCTTAAATTATAGGCATAATTGCACCAGCTCCCTCTCAGCAAACACACTATTCTTGGGTCTGGAGCTTTACCTAAAAACTAACATTGCCTGCCCTATACCTTAGCCTCCCCATGTTCGTTCCAGAGACAAGGAAGGATATGGAACACTAAAAGGAAGCTTTGAATGTGATAGGCTCTAAAATTCCAGAGCATCCTGGAATAAAGGAAATACAAGAGAAGTGGGAGAAATGTTTATGTGCAAAAATACACCTGTACATGCACATCTACAGATTAGCTGAAATTTAGAACTTTAGAAAACAAAGGTGCCTTGGTCATGGATACCAATGATAAAATAGCATAAACTATAGACTGATAGCTCAAGTATGTCAAGTTATATGTCATTCAGTCAAAAGAAACTGTATACATATATTTTGTACTCAAACTTATTAGTGAAAGGACAGAAGCAAAGAATTCTTTCAGAAGTGTCATAAAGCAAATAATCACACTTAACCAAAGCTTTTATGCAAAATCATTAAGCTGCAATTACATTTGTTTCGAATAAGTAGATAGGCCAAAATTTCCCAGATGTTGAAAGATGAAGTGCTATTCAGGGTGTGCATAATATATGTGTCTGTCTCTTGATATGTATAAAGTTATTGCATGTGTTTCCAAATTCCTTTGTGCTATTATAAATACTTTTGTTATTTCTAGCTAAAGGAAAAAGTAAAGGCCAATAATAATAGCGTGCTGAGCTCATGAAATTAAAACCTAGTAGGTTGTACAGTTTTTAAGCTTATTAAAGTATTTGTTCTTAACAGCTGGTCAAACATTCTATACCATTTTTATCAGATTTCTCAGTTGATAATGTTCATAATTTCTCTTATATATACTGATAGATTGTACATCAGTTCTCAGTTGTTCATGATTTGTGACAGTCAACTGTCTGGGTGTTGGTTAAGACCTGTTATGTTTTTGTCCCTTTCACTCAAGCAGAGACTGGCAAGAACAGTTTCCGCAGGGGGAAGTGAAAGTTAATAAGACAATTTAATCTTTACATGTTTTGATGCTCATATATCTATGCCCTACAGCACAGATATCTGCTTTTGATGCAATACTTAGCAAGTTGAAGAATAATATTTAATTGTTTAATTTAATACACATTCTTGCAAGTGTTTTGATTTTTGACACATTTTAAGAATCAGAACTGAGAATAAATAGTTGGTCACAGAGCATACCATGTAGATACTGTTCAATCAACAGTATTATCAATAGTACTATTTTTTTCAGACCAGTTCTGCACAGGAGAAGTACTTTTTGATGCTAAAAAAAAAAATAATTGCAATAATTGCAGTTACTTAATTTTTAAAAGCAGTGATGACTGCTATCAGGTTCTAGGATGAAGAAATGCTTGAGTTCACGTTACTTCAGTCTGAAAACTTCTACAACTGACAGGTACTATCTACTGTTCAGAAATTACACTGAGATTTGTTGTTTTTTCTTCATTTAGTCATTTTGCTGTTCATAAGCATTAAGCCTTTCCTTTTTTAAAAAAAAAATAAAATTCCTTTGTCCGTGACTTTGGGACATTTTTGTGGAGATTTATTTCCCAGAAAAAAATAATAAAAGCCATTCAGAATAATGTACATCATTAAGCCAGCTGAATTTTATGATTTTCACTTTCCCCATTCGTGATACTATGACCTCAAAGTTAACCACTGTGTTTTGATACCATCCTGTTCTAAGATGAGTCATTGGAACAATTACACTTTTGTTCCTGGTATTTAAATTGCTTCTTTGACAAATTTCATTATCCAAAGAAGGTGTGAAATCCAGGGAAGATCAAACATTTAACCATAGAAGGGGAGCCATCTATTTGAAAAGTAGTAACGTGCTAGCTGAATGTCTAGCTTTATGGTTAGTATGGATTTAGTAAAGCAATGGCAGTCACTGGAGTAGAAAAGCCATTCAATTATAAACCAAGAATCAAAAACTAAAAAAACCACCCCAAACATATTTCAGCTTAAATAAAGAAGAAATGCAGGAGGATAATAAAAAATAGCCAAAAAAAAAAAAAGTAGAAATAGGGAGTACTAATTACTTATTTACCTTCAAAGCAGAACAGAGCAGCCTGTGTGGAAGTTACATCAAAAAAAACAGAGAAGGAAATGGAAATTGTCATGATCAAATTTCTTGCTGTATCATCCTTCTCCTCTGGCCGTCTCCAGTTATACCAACACTATATTCAAAACCAGTAATCAATTATATGTGACTCTTGTGGCTTAGGTGCACCAAAGTGCTCTGATTGGTGTATTTTGCATATACAGAAGATATGCTCTCACAACCTGCATGAAATCCAGCCCTGCATGTAGGTTTCTATGGGAAGGAAATCTTTGTGAAGATGCACACCAGTTTTTTCATTGTCACTGTTCAAGGCCTGGTGACAACCTAAACACAGTGTCCTTAACTTTTTTTTTCTGATTGAGGTTGATTTTTCTGATTTCTTCTTTTGGAAATGACAGCCAGAAGAGTGCAGAATTATTTCCTTTTAAATATTGCCCCAAGTAACATCTAGAGTAAGATGGGTGGAAATACTGGATATGGCAGGAGGATCATTAACAGTCAAGTCAGGCTAGATCTTTAATGTGCACTATTTTGGTTTGCTTATATTTACTTATACCATCTTTAACTAGAAAACTCTGCACATTTTCAAAATGTCTAGCCACATGACCATATTTACTTATCAATAAGGTATTTTAGAAGTTTTTCCTATAAAATTTTCATGTTCTTATTGAGAAACCAAAACAGATTTTTGTTACGCTGCAGCGACACATTGACTGTCATACAATATCAAAGAAGTTACTAAAAGCTTCTCCTTGATACTGAGCATGGATTTACAGCAATATTTATTCCATTTTCACCAGACATATAAATTGGTGCATGACCTTTGTCTTGAAAGAATCCTATGTGTAACATACAAGTTTATACCTTATCCCCAAACTTGTGTTAAACTGGAGTCAAATATATCAGTGTCTGTCTCTCATCATTTGGTTAATCTCAAAGAGTCAGTTCAGAGATGAATTTTCTACTGCTGACATTACTTCCGCTACCTAAATCTTACAAGCAACACAGCAATTTGCATGATTTTTCCACTGGAGCAGATGCCAGATTGCTTCATATAATCTCAGTAGCTAACTTTTCTATCCCTACACTGAAAAATAGCTGAGAAAAAGCTCAAACAAAATCTTTCCGCTTTTCTAAGGGATTTCTAAAGCTTCCACCTACCAGACAGATGATATGGGTTAGAAACATATAGTAAATGGAGTAGACTCCTGACAGAACAGATGCATTAGCTTTTCCATAAAGTTACTTCACTTATTTGGCACATGACAGCATTCAAATGAAACATATACCTATAAATAGACCCAAAAAAGTGTTGCATGGAACAACCAGCACTGGTTGTCTACTTGGACTTTTCTTCCTTACTTCACCTGCTAAGTAGTAAATTTCTATCTTCTTTTCCTAAAATTATTGAGATGGAATGATCCTATGAAATGTTTTTCTAACAGAAGAATTTCCTGGGCATTCTCCAATTAATATCCAGCAGACATGACACTTCAGTTCTTCACTGTTCTTGGAAGATTGTGAGCATGACTGAATGATCAGCCTTTGACAGCAAACTCTTTCCATGTGTATCTAAGCCATTTGAACTAGATACAGTACAACAGATCTCTAGAATTCAAAAGATTTTTTCTGCACTTTTGAACATCTAGAAACCTGAGATTTTTTTCTAGCTGCATTGTCTGACAATTTAGCAAAGAATCTTACAATTTCTGAAGACAACTTGTCAATATTTTATTAAATATATATATTATAAAAATACTGTGCAGTTTTTGAAGTTTTAAAAAATTATGGGGGATGGGGAAACTGTGCCATTATAGGGTTAAAAGCCTTCCATAGGAATACCTGGAGAAGAGTGTCTATACTCCTGGGAAGAATGATTCAAAGTGAACTTGAACACATAGTTATGAGTTGTAGTTGTGAACTCCATGACACCATTAGGAATAATCCTACAAGATTCAATCACAAGATAACAAAACATGGATTAAAAAAAAAGAAAAAGAGATATAAGGGTTCAAAGGAACAATTTCACCTATATTCATCATATTCCATATTTATTTTCTCTTTGATCCTTTATTTTAAAGTTTTATGTTTGCTTTTTTTTAGTTTCTCCAAATCCATCTTGTCCTTTCTGTCAGCAAGTGTTTACTCTCATCTCTTCCTTTAAACATCACCCCCATCCTTTCTAAGGGCTCCTTTACATTTTCTGCCTTCTTTCAACTTTTCTTTTCTGTTTCCTTTTCTTTTTCTCTGCTAAATCTTTAGCCAAACACCTTGCAAGCCACCCAACTGTGCATATTCCTCACTTTGAATTCATTGTAGTTGGAATACTTCCCAGAACCTGTGGGTGTATGGATGTGTTTATAGAAAGGAAAGGACTGAATGAGCTCAGTATATTTTAGAAGAAATGCCAGTTCTTTTTTTCAATACTTCAGCATCCTGTATCAGAAAAAATAAGAATTAGCTTTGTTTAACAAATGGGAAACCACTGCGTTACTGAGATCTCCAAGGAGAAAATAGTGTGTAACTGATAATTCTTTCACTTTTAGCTAATAACTGCTTTGCATATCACAGAAACTTGTGATCAACTTACTGTGCATATGAGATTGCTCATAATTCTTGCTTGCCTGTTTGTTCCCTGAAACATCCTCATTCTCCCTGAAACATCCTCATTCTCATCTATCATTTTGTGCTTTAAAGTAGTGAACTCATCAACAAAAATCAAAATCTACTTCTGGGGGTTTAAAAAGCAAAAAATCTGTGGTTCTGCTTATTGCTTAATAGTGTAATAACAAACTACTTCCTTAAGTGTTTGCTCTGCTCAAACCTGGACTTATGTTCTTCTATATATTTGGCCTGCCCATGAAAGTAACAAATACATTGGGGAAGGGAGATTGTCTGCTTTCTGTGACATTATCTAGGGGATAAGGCCAGCCATCAAATACACTCATTTATCCAAATAATGGAGACATTTGCAATTCTTCTTGTAAATTATGATAAAGTAGATGCTGACAGAGCAGCACGGGAAGGGATCTCTCATCACTTATGGGATTTTTTAAAGATTTTATCAAGTTTGCTCAGCTATTCCAATTCCTGTTAGTGAATTTCATTTATAACTAATAATTTTCATTCTTAAAATAGACTTTCCTTTATGCCAGTAGCTGGTAAACAATTAAAACTAAGAAAAAAACAGTTAATGAGGTTTTTTCATTTACTGGGAAAATTGCAAGCCAGAAAATGCTACCTGCAGTCCAGCTGTTAAGTTGTGTGTGTTTCTGCACGTGGATTCGATTTTCCTCTGTTACTTTCTTTGTTAATATACATAATTGGTTTTGTCTACATTTTTTAACGTGAAAATTATTGATATACCATGACTGTAAGAGATAGCTACTGATTTTGAATGTTTGTAGCAAGTATTTTTTCCTAAGCATCACATTTTTGCAAAGAGATAGTAAGTATAAGATGAATTATGTAAGATAAGCAGTCTAAGCTCATGAAAAGAAGCAACACAATCACAGAAATAGTGTTTTATTTAAAAAAATGAAGCCACTGTTAAATAATCTTGGCTATTAGCACAGTAATACCTTACCTTGAAAAACTAGTCTGGGAGCAAGGCTGTTCAAATTAATTCAAGCCCATAAAATAACTAAGTAAACAGAAATAGTCCAAAAAAAAGTTTGATAAATATTATCCCTACATTGAAATACATCCACATTGTAATTTCCCAGTGTATGCATATGTGCAATTTATATAGTCTATAATAAGCTGTGTTTAATTGTGATATTTTCTTAATTATTATTACATTAACACACATATTTAGAGGAAAAGGTTATGAATTTCTATAACAAGACTTGAAAAAAAATGGTTACGTTTTCTTGATTTTTAGTTTTTAAAATGAGTTCAGGTTCAGCTGTAACTAAAGCCTTTCTGTATTAGATCAAGAAACATTCAATAACTGACTAAGTTCATCCCCACCATTTCTAACTAGTTCAGAAAGAAATATATTTGGGACACTGATAAAGGCTGATATTATTTCAAGAACATTTCTGTAACTAGCACTTTTATGAGAAATTTAGATTCATTCACAGCATCACTGAACTTGTGCGTTTGGAAAAGACCACTAAGATCATCATGTTCAATTGTCAAAACAATAATAATAATAATCAATAAATTAAAAAAACCCCAAACTAGTAGACAAAACAAACAAACAAAAAACACCAGAAAACCGAAACCAAAACAAAAACCAAAACAAGCAAAAAAAACCAAAAACCCAGACCAAAAAAATCCCACCCAAAACCACAACAAACCAAAACCACAAAAAATAAATAATACCCTCATCATCCCACTAGAGCATGTCCTGAAGTGCGTCATCTACACATTTTTCCTATACCACCAGGGATAATGACTTCACCACCTCCCTGGGCAGCCTGTTCCATTGTCTGACTACTTGTTCAGTAGAAGAATTTCTTCCTAATATCTAACCTAAACCTCCTCTGGTGCAAATTCAGGCATTTTCCTCTAGTCCTGTCATTATTTCCTTGAGACAAGAGGCCACACCCACCTCAGTACAACCTCCTTTCAGGGAGATGTGGAGAGAGATAAAGTCTCCCCTCAGCCTCCTCTTCTCCAAACTAAACAATCCCAATTCCCTCAGCCTCTTCTCATAGGAGCTGTTCTCCAGACCCTTCACCAGCTTTATTGCCCTTCTTTGCACGTGCTTCACCAGCTCATGCTCAACCCCCTCTCTTGCAGTGAGGGGCCCAAAACTGATATAGTATTGGAGGGACAGCCTCACTAGTGCTAAGTATAGGGGCATGGTCATTTCCCTTTTTCTGCTGGCCATGCTATTTCTGATACAGGCTGGGATGCTGTTGGCTTTCTTGGCCACCTGGGCACACTGCTGGCTCATATTCAGCCAGGTGTCCACCAGCACCCCCAGGGTCCTTTTCCACTGGGCAGAGTTCCAGCCACTCTTCCCCAACCCTGTAGTGCTGCCTGGGATTGTTGTGACCAAAATGCAGGACTTTGGCACTTGGCCTTGTTAAACCTCATACAACTGGCCTCAGCCTATCTACTCAACCTATCCAGATCCCTCTGCAGAACCTTCCTACCCTCAAAAAGATCAACATTGCCACTCAGTTTGGTGTAATATGCAAACTTGCTGAGGAATCACTCAATCCCCTTGTCTAGATCATTGATAAAAATATTGAACAAGGCCAGCCCCAAAACTGAGTCCTGTGGGACACCACTGTTGACCAGCAGCCAATTGGATTTAAGTCTGCTCACTACAATTCTCCGGGCCTGCCTGGCCACACAGCTTCTAATCCATCAAAGAGTACACCTGTCTGTGCCATGAGCTGCCAGCTTCTCTAGGAGAATGTTGGGGAGAGACGGACGGTGTCAAAGCTTTACTAAAGTCCAAGTAGACAACATAGAATCATAGAATTATTAGGGTTGGAAGGGACCTTAAAGATCATCCAGTTCCAACCCCCCCTGCCAATGGCAGGGACACCTCCCACTGGAGCAGGTTGCTACATCCTCAACCTTTTCCTCATCCTCTAGGCAGGTCACCTGTTCATAGAATGAGATCAAGTTGGTCAAGCAGGACTTGCCATTTCTGGATCCATGATGACTGGGCCTGATCCCCTGGCTGTCCTGCACTTGTCACATTAGCTCACTCAAGATGAACCTCTCCATAATTTTCCCATGTACCACAATCAGGTTCCCAGGATCCTCCTTCTGGCCCTTCTTGTAGATGGGCATCACACTGACAAGCCTCCAGTCCTCTGGGACCTCCACTGTTAACCAAGACTGTTCATTCATACAGTTTAATATGAGAAAGTGGTGATAAGTGAGGGCAAGTATCACAGGTCATATATTTTGAGATTGATTTATTATCATAATGCTGAAGCTGAAATAAGGACACAGGCATTTAAGGGGTTGGAATGTATCTTAAGTATATGTTACAAGCATATTACAATAGCTTTTTTACAAGACAAGAACATCAGAAATCACATACTGAATAAGAAGAAATAAGTGAAAAAGGAAATCAGATGACTGATAAAACCGTAACAAGAATCTGATCACTCATAATGTAAGAATTAATGTCATGTTTGTTCAGTGTTTATACTTCTTTGTTAAAAAGATAACTAATAAAAATTATCACTATTAACACTTACATGAAAGCATTTTATGCACTAAAACTACAAATTAATGCTTATGTCAATGGTGGTTTTATATTATGTTTTATTGACAGTATTGCAATTTCTAAAATTCTTCAGTTTCACTAACATTGCATAATTCAAGATTACCTCCTTCGTATTGAATCTTTGCAGTAAGAAAACCTAAAAATGCCAATTCAACACTCCTTAGAGTTGCTGGCATGGACAAGATAACTGGAGCCAATTGGTACAGCTCATACGTTGATATTTTTGAATCTTACAGCTGTTCAGTATGGTTTTTATCTCTCTTCAACAGCAACCCTTGTAAATGAATGTATAAATAGTCCATTTTTCCTTGACTGGGTGTCAGAAAGAGATGAGTACTATTTTGAACAAGTTTTTTGAGCTGAGAAGATTTAAAATCAATTTGTTTTCTAGATCAGTAAGAATCAGAATAATTTTGTTCTGTCCTATGTTACGGTTGACCATTTTCTACTTAACATTTCACATTGACGTTGTGTCTTTGGGAATTTCTGAGAGTAGGAGCTAAAGTTAATATTTCATGGGCTTGCTTCCTAAGTTATTTTCCATACTTTCCACTCAAATTCTGTTGGCCCTGATGAAGTTTTCCAGGTGACACTTAGCCTGCTAGAAGATCTCTATAGAAGATCTCTGATACTAAACCATTTTGAAATTGCCAATTTGTCAGGCTTCAGAGCAGCTGTTAGTTCCTGTCAGCTGTCAGAACCTATACCAATTTATACTCCCTCACCTGAAGATCTTGCCATGGTCTTGGCAAGTATCCTACAGTGCCTAAATCTGTTCCAATAGGCTGTAAATTTAATGCAATCTACTAGATCAATCTATCATAGTTTCCTATTATTTATTTCTATGTATTTCTCACATTTATATAAATGCTTTTACCACAAAGCTGGCAACTGTACATCGTTTTACCACATTATTAGATACTAGCTTCAAAGTCATCAAGAAGAAATTAACTGAATTTAGAAGGATTAGCTTTTGTTTATTCCCATTTTTTCATTATTTCATTCTTTGTTCTACCTTACAGATCTTTCTGGAGTTTCCCTTTCTCTCTATAGTAAGTCACGTGGTCCTTTGGTGGCCTTTAGCCTAAGCAGCAAATGACACTATTTTCAGGAAAACTCTTCCATTGCCTGTTTGACAGAGTATAGCTGAATGTGATATCATCACATTCAACATCAAAACTCAACAAATGTTTCAAATATTCAGACATATGTTATTCCTATTGCAATAGTCTCCTAGAATAATTTACCATAAACAATGAACAATTCATTTTGATTAACATATCATGAGGGTCACAGATTTTACCCTCAGAAAATTAACCTGTTTCTTCAAACTCCATTCTATATTACACTATATATGTTTGCTACAAGTTTTAGAAATGCAGAGCTGGATTGAAAGGAAGATTCAGAAACCTAGGTTTATGTATTTGTACTGTTGACATCCCTGTATCAGCTAGAGCTTGATCCAGCTGCCCACAGATTTCTAGAACTAACTCAGATATGCTGCTCTATCTTGGCATTCAACTGTTATCCAGAAAGTGTCTTATAGAAATCACAAATATCACTACGCTCCTATGCTTAAAATTCTGAAAGCTGTTGAATCTTAGGTTTTGTATCACCTATTTACCAATCTTTTTACAGGCCATATTTTCTGAAATTTTATCTCTACTTTTAAGGTGAGTGTCCTCCCACTAGATGTTACAAATTAACTTAAGGATCTGAAACTCTAATTACCTATAGTTTGGCTGAACTCTCTTAACAAACACTAAAAAGGGGAAATTTCTGTTCATGTGGATGATTTTTTTCTTTTTCACTCATCTCTTTTTTTTTTTCTTCTCTCTTTGAAGTCATGCAAGATTTCAGGGAGTAATTCCTCTTTGTAGCTGTCTAGGTGAAATAACTGCCTTTACTTCCTACTGTATCACCTTTACTTGACAGGATAGATCATTTTTGTGAATTTGAGTTTGCAATATCTCCTTATTAAGTGTGATTATCTTCTCAGATTTGGAATTCAGCAATAATCTGTAAGGAGGAATGGTAATCATGAAGATTTAAAATGTACAAATTATTTTACTATGCAGCACATGATTGTTAAAACACACACTGGTCTATTGACACAGTCTTAACTACATACTAGACTTCTGAAAAACATTTGTCGGTTTAGTCTTCTTCATTTCTGATATGAATCACTGAGTCTCTATTAAATGTGCATAATAGGTCCTCTTCTGGGATCTAGAAAGTCCTGCCCATTTTCAGCTTGATTGTTGTAGTCTTGGTAATATAAAGATGACATGTAACAGTTTTAACTTGGCATTTTCACTGCAAAAATGCAGGCATCAAAAAAATTCTTCTAGATAGCTTATGGCTTCCTGGACATGTTCAACTCATCAGACCAAGAAGCTGAGAAAGAGCAGCACAAAATAAATGCCTAGAATTAACAATAAGAAATTGACTACCAACAGTAGTTGTATTTGAGATTATGTATGGTGTCAGAGTTGCTTCACATGGATCCAGCTGCAACAAGCATATGACACACTAATGTATCTCAGTATGCCACACCTTCAATCACTTTCCCTTCAGATTAAATTAGTAATGAATTACTGTGCTCTTCTTATATGCTTAGTCATCGACCATGCTGATAGGTAAGGAATATGGAAGGTCATTAAAAATTAAGGCAAGTTATCTTCATTCTGAACCAGGCAAGTAAAAATATATGTGATGCTTTAAATAGTGAGTAACTCTTGTGAAAGGAGTAAATACTTCAAGGTATAATAGTTACTTTTATTTGTATACTAGTCACAACTTCTTAATGATAGAAAGAACAGGTTATAAGAGTCTGAGCTTCTAATTAACTTATCTGTAAGGCAGGTGTATAAAAAGTCTGAGCATTGAGAAGTTGCTTTTGCTAAAGCTGCAAGCTGTCTCCAGACAGTTTCCATCATCAGTGATTTATGTGCAATAGTCTCATCTATAGGTATGCTGCTCATCCATTAATATCTTACTAGTAAAGATACATCATGAGCAGAGTACAAGATGCTACAGAAAAGCATCTTGAATAATAAAACAATGAACCAAAGATAATAAACAATAAATGTAAGCTGAAAAATCTCTTTAAAAGGATTCTTTTTACTGTGCCATGCTGGTTTCTAGACAAACTGATATTTTAAAACAAAGTGGATTTACATTTTATTTTTAATATAGTGCCAATTTAGATTTAATAAATTCTTTAAAATAGTACCTGAACTTCAATGAAAGGAAGTGGAATAAGGAGAATACTAACACTAATACTGATACTAACACTAATAAAGGTTAGAGAAGTGAGGCTCAGATCTATGTAAGGCTAAGTACTTAGTGTGGCAGATTAGAATCAGGACCCTTTTCTATGCTTCTCACTGATCATTTAAACTCATTTCACAGATTATTTTTCTTTGGTTTTAATAATGAAACATTACCAGTCCTAAGAATTAATAAATCATGACCTCAACATCATAATGGTTGGTTGTTTGTTGGGTTTTTTTTTAATGCTATATTTGAGGTAGTTGTCTTTTTGATCTTAATCTTTTAAGAGTCATATTTTCAAGCATTCTCAGCAACAGTCGAGTAAAAATTATATTTTAATGAAAGCAGAGTCTGGTGTAGTCACATGATTCTAGGAACTGGGCCTATAAGAAAAACATCACATATCATGAAACTAGCAAAAAGATTTGCGAGAGTTGGCATAGTACTCTTGTTTATTTTATTTCCAAAATCATTAATAAGAATGACTGTTAATCAAAATAAATGACAAGTCTGTCTGCATGGTCTCATTGGCCCCAGAGGACATCCAGCCAGAGCTATTTGAACTTCGGTTAAAGAAATCCTCTAGGAATATACTGCTTTAGAACAGCTTTAGAGGCTTTAACTTCAAAACAATGGATCTTACTTTGGAACTCAATATAAGTGTAAGTTAGTAAGTGCGTTCTTAATCTTTTCTTACAATTTATGATATTGTGAAATATAGAAATATATTTCTATTGAAATTTGTGTTCTGTGTTGAATTCTAGAGTTTTTAAATATTCTGAAGCTACCAGGATCAGAAAGGAAAAAGAAACTGGGAAAATAAAAATTTGCTCTATGATACACCCGTTTCAGGTCTGTTATTTAACAACTGCAATTGTGAACATTTTACCTTTACCAAACCATGTATGTTTTGCCTTAGTTAAAAAACAAGATATAAATCTGCTGTAACAGTACAACAGTAAACCTCTTACTGTTTAATGGTCAGCTAACAAGAATTCCTGTACCATTACTAAAAAAAACAAAACAACAAAAAACCTTCAGGACTTGCTACCAATGGGTTCTACAAAAACAAAAATAATAAATAAAATTTATGAAAACTATATAAATGGGAAATTACATTGCATACTTGTGCCTGAATATTTGGAATCAAAAACATTATAAGTCCTTAGTGTGTACTTTTAATAATATAATCGAAGTCTCAATAAGTAGAATAGACTGAACAGACTCAGATTTGCCTCCTGTCAGTCATGCCTCAGGAAGAATTAGGGAACTTGCATAGTTTTTTAAGATATTCCAGTGCTGTTCCTCAAAAGTGAATGCTTAGCCTCATGTACAATGCCAGGAAAGGGGGCTTAAGAACAGATTAAGCTGTGGTTATGTGTCCTCCAGCTTGACAGTGATTCTCCTCACTGATCTCTAAACCTTTAGCTTTCTGCTTATCCCCTATCTGCACAATTCAAGAAAGCAAGCTTCTAAAACTATGCACAAACAGTCATTATTTTCCATGCCCTACAGATCAAGTGCTTTCAGCATCAGTATGCTAGTTCTCAGGTTTTTTCAGCTCACGTGAGTACAGGCAACAGGAAAGAAAGAGTTGAAAAAGTACAACAACTAAACATGACATGCTTTAAAGAGAAAAAATAGCATTCTGAATGATGCACAATGATTTCTGGAGCACAGATATCAGATGGTTTCCTTGTGAAGTTCCTTCCTCTGCAGACAGCTGGTAACAGCTTTATAAAACATGTAAAACCTTTCCAAGTCCTCAGAATACAGCTTAACAAATTTAGGTGCTGCCTAATCTCTGTGACAGACCTTTGTGTGTAAAAGAGTTCCATCCCAGAGAGGAAAGTACTGCCTGGTGCATACAAAGAGCCCCATGCTACATGCTACTGACACTGTAATAATCCAGGTATGATCTAAGACAACAACATCTGACTGGAAAAGGGTACTTCTTGGTAAAATCACATTGAGGGGTAAAAAAGAAAGGAAGGAAAATTTGCCTATTTGTGTTGTGACATAGACATCCAGTAAAAGAAACCAAACAAACAGTGAAACTCACCCCAAACCCCCCCCATTTATTTAAATTGCACAAGCATAAAAGATTAGTTTTTCACTTATTTATAATTATGATTTATCATTATTTAGGGTGTTTGGATGCCACCTTTGTGCAAAAATTCATTTAAAACCTTTATTTTAGAAACAAGAACACAGAATTAGCAGTTGCATTGAAGCATAGAATTGCTCTGATTGGAGGAGACGTTCAAGATGATTGAGTCCAACCGTTATCCAGTCACTGCCAGGTCAACAATAAATGATGTCCCTCAGTGCCACATCTACACATCTTTTAAATCTCTTCAGGGATAGTGACTACACCACTTTGCTGGGCAGCCTGTTACAGTGAGTGCTTTGTAATCCTTTCCATGAAGGAAGTTTTTCTAATAACCAATCTAAATTTCCCCTGGCACAACTTAAGGCCATTTTCTCTTGTTCTGTTGCTTGCTACATGGGAGAATAGACCAACACCACCTCGCTACTATCTCCTTTCAGGTAGTTGGAGAGAGCAAGGAGGTCTCCTCTGAAGCTTCTTCATGCTAAACAACCCCAGTTGCCTCAGCCACTCCCAATAAGACTTGTTCTCTAGACTCTTCACCAGCTGATCACTCGGTTGTCCGGTACATGCGTGTGATGGCACTCAAGATGACCTGCTCCATAACCTTCCCTGTCACCAAAGTCAGATTCCTTGGATCCTCCTTCCTGCCTTTCTTGTAGATAGGCATCACATTTGCTAACCTCCAGCCAACTGGGACCTCCTGGGTTAGCCAGGACTGCTGATAAAGGATGTGAAGTGGCTCAGTGAGCACTTCACATGTGTCCTCAGGGCCCCTGAGTGGATTTTATCTGTCCCCAAAGACCTGTGTCTGTCTAAGTGGTGTAGTAGATCACTGAGCATTTCATTTTGGGTTATGGTGGCTTCATGCTATTCCTTGCCCCTGCCTTTCAGCTCAGGGGACTGGGCACTCAGAGGACAATTGGTCTTACTATTAAAAACTGAGGCATTAAGAACCTTTTCTTCATTGTTTGTCACTGTATTTCACCCTCTGCATCCAACAGACGATAGAGATTGCCCTTAGTTCTCCTTTTGATGTTAATGTGCTTATAGAAACATTTTTTATTGCCTTTAAAGGGAGTAGAAAGCTAAAGTTCCAGTTGGGCTTTGGCCTTTCTAATTTTCTCCCTGCATAGCCTCACAGAATGTTTGTAAGTCTTCCTGAATTGCCTGCCTCTTCTTCCATAGGCCATAGACTTTCCTTTTCTTCCTGAGTTCTGGCAAAGGTCTCTGTTCAGCCAGGCTGATCTTTCCCTCCAGCTTTTTTTTACAGCACACTGGAACAGTCTGCTCCTGTGTCTTAAAGATTTCCCCATTGAGTAACACCCAGTCACCCTAAACTCCTTTGCCCTTCGAGACATGCCAGGCATGAAACAGATTAGGTATAAACAGAAGTCAGCATAGTGAAAATGCTGTCCACTGGTAATCCACTTGTTTCTTGCTTCAAAGGTGGACAAGATGCACCCTGTATAATGAATTATACCTCCAGTGACAGCTGTAATCACCAAAAACATAATAGGGCAAATGGTAGATAGCACTTCTTTCCTTGACCCAGTTGTTCTTCACTCTTCCTATACTTAGATATGAAATATTAAACATGTATTTTAACTTCTAGTGTATCAGTATTGTAGCTGAAGAAGCCCTGAAAAACAAGCTAATATTTGTCTGAGTTGTTGAATTTGTGTTGGAAGTGTTCTGATTCAAGTCAACAGCTTTAACAAAGTCAAGATTCTTGTAGTTAATATAATAGTTAAATAAGGAATTATTTGCATCAATTTTTCTACTGAAAAAAAGAATCATTGCTGTGACTGTTTACATCAAAAATCTGATTTGAAAGTAGACTTCAGAGAAATGGTACATATATTATGGAACAGTTTAAATAGTTTAAAAAGTGCGTTTGTAACTGTCATCAACAAAATATCAGATCAAAATGGTTTGCAGATGGATTTATATACAGTTTCTTAGAGATTTATGGAAACAAAATAATTCTCAAGATTGGTATCTAATTTTATTTTCACATCTAGAGCACCAAGGTACTAAGTTTACATATTTTTGTATAAAATAAGATATGCTGATGGAAAGTATGATGTAAGAATAGTTCAGTTGATGGTGTTTATAAATGCTTTAGTCATGCAAACATACTACTGAAAAGAGCCATTATGCAGAAAAAAAAATAATCTCAGTCCAATTATAGACAAATATATGAAATATATGTATGTGAAAACAGGTTCATGACCTCCTGAGGAACCTGAACATGCATAAGTCTATGAGACCTGATGCAATGCATCCCAGAGTTCTGAGTGAACTGGCATATGTAGTCTCCAAGACACTTTCAATAATATTTGAGAAGTCCTGGCAGTCAGGTGAAGTCTGTAGTGATTGGAAGAAGGGACATGTTACACCTATATTCGAAAAGAGTAGAAAGGAGGACTCTGGGAACTACCAACCTGTCAGCCTCACCTCAGTGCCTGGGAAGATCATGGAGCAGATTCTCCTAGAAGGCCTGATAAGGCCCGTGGAGGACAGGGAGGTGATCAAGGACAGCCAGCATGGCTTCACTAAGGGGAAATCCTGACAGACAAACCTAGTAGCTTTCTATGACAGAGTGACTGCATCAGTGGAAAAGGGATGACCTGTGGATGTGATCTATCTGGACTTCTGCAAGGCCTTTGACACGGTCCACTACAACAACCCACTCACTAAGTTGGAGAGATCCGGATTTGATAGGTGGACTGTTCAGTGGATAAGGTTTTAATGATTTTAAATTAGAAAGGAGTGGACTTAGATCAGAAATAAGGAGAAAATTCTTTACCACAAGAGTGGTGGAGCACTGGAACAGGTTGCCCAGGGAGGTGGTTGAGGCCCCATCCCTGGAGACATTCAAGGTGGGGCTTGACAGAGCTCTGAGCACCCTGCTCTAGCTGAGGCTGTCCCTGCTCTCAGCAGGGGATTTGGACCAGATGACCTCTGGAGGTGCCTTCCAACCCAGACATTTCTATGTTTCTATGTAAATCTGAAGCATGGTCTGGCAGCATAGCCCTTTGAGCAGAAGACACTTAAAAACTGAAGTAAGCCTTGTGTGGCCCAATTACAGAGGAAAAGATGAACCTCTCAGTCCTTAAATGCTATCTTAAGAGCACATATCAGAAGTCATTATTGAAAATGTACATGGTTGTAACAAAAAGCCTGGACAGTATAGATGTATGAAATGAAATGTGTGAGCATTTTACATTCCACTTAGCATTTATTAACTGGTGGCTGCATTCCTGTAATACTTATAAGGTGGAATCTAAAATGTAGACCATGCTGTACATTATGTCTTTAAACTTATTATGAAATAATAGTTTGATCAGTACCATTATGTCTTCACACTGAATCCTAGCATAAATGTTACTATAGAGTGACTTAATTCTTGTTATGAGGGTTTATTTTGTTTTGCATTCGGAAAAGGCCCAAAGATATTTTCTACATTTAAGATTTAAGATTTTGTATTACTTGAACTGGTTAAGTCTGGCTATCAGGAAAAAAAATAGAGGAAGGTGAAGTGTGAAAATTTGCCATCTTTCACAGCTTTAAACTGTTGGCTCTGTTGTCTGGCATAATTAAGTCAACAGTCTGCTGGTCTGCTTCCAGGCACTTTGACAACTGTTCTCTCACTGCCACCAGTAAATTAATAGGACTGTGCTTTTCCCAAGGGGCACTATATGCAGAATGAGAATTTTCTTGTCCCTTGGTCTACTGCTGGTGAAGCGGTGATGGGCTATAATGCTCAGTGGGTAGAAGCTGTCAGGTCATTTGCTCTATTATAGTTGGACCATTCACGCTATTATAGTTAGATGTGATAACACTTATATCCTTTATCATCAGGGGTTTATTTAATCCCAACTGTTAGCATTGTCTCTAAGGTAATAGACAACAGCTGTGAAGTGACTTTTTTTCCCACAAAATAGGAAGAGAAGAGAGCCTTTTTAGGCATTTGCAAGTTGTTGGGTGTGTTAGAGCTGCTTGTTATTCATCAGGGCTTTATACAGGATCTTAAGATTTAATAAAATATTTTATTTTAGTTTTGGCTTATGAAGCTTTTCATAACTGGAGGGTTTTTTTTTGTCAGATTAGTTTTAAATTAATCCATGTACCTGTTGTGTTGTTTGGTTTGTTGTGGTTTTGTGTGTGTGTGTTTTGTTTGGTTTTGTTTTGTTTCTGGTTTTGTTTGTTAGTTTGTTTTAACTCAAAGTCATGCCAACACTAATGTCTGTGATCAGTTCACTGGAAAACTCTAGAAGAGTTTAAGTTTTCTTAGAAATGCAACAATAGCCACAAGAGTCCATAGGTCCTGCTTTATAAAATATACTTCTGTAACTAACATGACTGGGACCAGGATTAGTACTTTTGCTGTCCAAGTTTTATTACACTGAAGTAAACAAATCCTTAGTAGAGATGAGTCAAGTAGACGATGAAGATTACCTACCTAGAAAGAAACCTGGCAGAAAAATTGCAGGGAATCCAGATTGTACTGGAAGTAGTACTAGTGAAATGGATAAAAGCCTTTTCCCAGCTATTTGTGGCAGAACCCAAGACTGCGAAGAGTCTTGATCCATGTAAATTCCACAAATTCCTTGATCCATGCAGGAGTGTCATTTCCATTTAAGATGAAGCCAATTATTAGATTATCTATTGCCAATTTTTGTTGCAAGTTTCTGTTTTAAAATATGTGTACTTAAACAACTAAGAGTGGGCTAATTGGGAGCTAATTGTTTTTTATACACTAGTAATCAGGTCAGTGCTAAGGCTGTGAAGGAAATGTTGAAAGAAATGTAGGGGAAAGAAACAAAAGGAAAAGAGATATAAAATTATTTCCTACATGTCAGTGTTAGTTAGCAGTGAATGTTAATAATGTCAAATGTTCTTTATTGTGTGTCCATTCACCACCTGGAAGAACACTAATAACAGGACAATTCAGGGGAATTAAAATACTATATATTTACCAAAGCATAATTTGATGCATATATATGCCCACCTAAACAACAGAAGTAAAAGCACAAAAGAAGCTTGTTGGTCAAATCTATTATCTCTTGCAGTGGTGGCCAGGCTGAGTTCTGGCTGAACTTTTTCCCCTCTAATGTTCTTTCTACACAACTTAAATTAAATCCCTACACTCTTCCTGAGTAGCCTGCCCCTTCTTCCAAAGATGGTAGACTCTCCTCTTCTAAGACCCAGCAAAAACTCCTGTTCAAAAAGGCCAGTTTTCCCTGACAGTTTGCCTTATGACACATGGGGACAGCCTGCTCCTGAGCCTTTAAGAGATCCTTCTGGAAAAATGTCCAGCCTTCCTGGACCCCTTTGCCCTCTAGGACTGTACCCCAAGGGGAAAAACTGAC
>JANHFX010013902.1:53389-70030 GCA_027560015.1 Chloroceryle amazona | reverse complement strand
GGGAAAGTCTTATGAGGAGAGGCTGAGGGAGCTGGGGTTGTTCAGCTTGGAGAAGAGGAGACTCAGGGGGACCTCATCACTCTCTACAGCTACCTGAAGGGAAGTTGCGGTCAGGTGGGGGTCAGGCTCTTCTCCCAGGTAACTAGGGACAGGACAAGAGGGCATGTCCTGAAACTGCATAAGGCAAGGTTTACGTTAGATATCAGGAAGTATGTCCTCGTGGAGAGGTTGATCAGTCATTGGAATGGACTGCTCAGGAGGGTGGTGGAGTCACTATCCTTGGAGGTGTTAAGGAAAAGCTTTATGTGGCACTTAATGCCATGGTCTAGCTGATGTCATGGTGTCATAGGCTGGACTTGATGATCTTGGAGGTCTTTTCCAGCCTCAATAATTCTATGATTCTGTGAACGTGACTCCCTTTGATGTAATAAAGGAAGATGATTTTGTCAATCTAGTTAAGGGTACTGATAGTATAACAGCTACATAAAAAAATATACAGGTGAGACAATCAGAATAATGAAAAGCCTACTGGCTACAGTACTGCAACCTGAATAAAGGAAAGCTAAGCAAATACTTAAAACCAAGTTTTAACCACAAATAATTGTAAATATTCAAATATCTTACATATTCAGTTACCAGTTATTAATATTTTCTGTCTATTCAGTCTTGCTAGCAATAGTGCCATTCTGGTAAGGCTACAGCTTTGAAACTATCGCATCAAACAGAACGTTCATGCCTACATGAACTTTTTCACAAGTCTGCTGGACAGATGCACAAGCACATAGGTAATTAATAAAATAGCTTTAGTTATCAGGCATCATTCAAAACCACTGCAAAAATCTAAAGTTTGCATGTTTAAGTACCATAATTTCTGTGAAAAAGAGACGAATGCAAAGAAAGGCAAGAAAAATTGCAAATCTCATATAGTAATTAGTTTTGCAACTCTGTTGCTTGAACAATTTCCATCAAGCCTAATGAAAATACCTTGTTTTGTAATCCTGACTACAGCGTTGTGAAAACTACCAAGAACGAGCATAACTTGAGGACTAGTGTTGATCACACCAAAGGTACCTTAAGAAAGCTTTTAGCACAGCATAGCTTACATGAACAAGACAGGCTTGCTCAGTACATAGGACTGTTTTCCTTACCTTATTCAAATGACATGCACACAGAGAAATAAATTCGCAACTTTGCATTATATTGAGGAAAAAAATGTCCCATAAATGCACCCACAAGTACAACTCCGATTATGATTAAAGTTTATCTTATTATACTCTAGCTAAGAGGATCATTATATTATATACTGTGCCATGATTAAACTGCTTTTTCTTAAAGTACTTTGAATTTATGTTCAGACAGCTTTTATATTCATAAGCTCACAACACCACTACTCCACACATCCCCTGAAAGACTAATCAAAGTGCTGGCACTTATTACTCTCAGTATTGTAATGACTCTAAGTCAGATCCAGGGAAGTCTCTCTATGTAACATGTTCAGTTTCAGCTGTGATATGGATTAACCTTTAAAATAGAAAGAAAAGGTCTGCTGCAGAACTGTGTAAAGGCTTTTGCCATTTGAGTCCTATATTGGGCTCAGTCCTGTCATCTGAAGCCAGTAAAGATTTTATCTGAGCCATGACTGTAACACTGACCACAAGTGGTCAACAGAGGGGAAATAGCGTTTTCAGTCTTTTATCTTTTTTTCTTTTTAATCAGATATTCTTTTGTGCTAAGAACAAAATGATGTCTGTATTCAGCCTCAGCTTCAGATGCAGTAATATTCTGTTGGGTGTTACAAATAGCAGGAATAGTCCTGGTTGGACTATGTGTGGACTTGCATATATTCAAATATTCAGTATTTTTAAAGACTAGTTGGAACTAATGGAACAAGTTTTCGAAGCATACCTTCCATCCTAGCAATTTATTTAAATTGCTAACAGGAAAGTTTTTTGATTACATTGGGTAAAACCTTGAAAGGTTCAGTAGTGACTTGAGGCATGTTTAGACCCTGTAACAGAACACAGGCAGAGAGCTGACCTGAGCTGATACTTCCACTTGATGCAGAACAAATTGGCGTGAAAGGTAGTTGTTTGTTCCCCCAAAGGAGTATAGTTGCATAAGAATAGCTCCATATCTACACTAATATACCTTGCCTCACAAATGTTTTCTTAACAGTGCTTTTGCAGATGTGTGTATTATGCCACATATAATATCATGGAATAGCAGATACAAAGCATTTTTTCTAGTCCTAAAATGAGTATAGCAACTCTTGCACATTTAGTAAAGTCTGAAACAGTCTAACAAGAGAAATCATGTTATCAGTCTTGATTATTTCTTTTTTCTCCTTTTAGCCACTAGCTGTATTTCTAATGAGTTTTAATCTTTATGGTAGAGATTCCAATGCGCAGCACTTTATATAGGTGAACAAGGCCCTTTAGGTTTTGGTTTTATCTGTCCTTTGAAGATAAACAGAAAAGCTCAGCATTCCAGATTGTTTTTTCTGATGTATTCACACTTCTCAGTTGGGAAGCTTGTCCTATATGTTAATACGTATTTATTGTTAAAATAAAAGGGTTTGCCAGCATACCATGAGAGTAAAAACATGCTGTAGCTTGAAATGGACCCATGAGAGAGATGTGTTTCTTTCTTTCTCAGGACCTAATAGGGCTTGTGATTATGTTAAATTTGACAGGTCTTTCTTTTTTCTTTGCAGTATTTATCCAATAGCCCAAATTTCTGAACCTTAAGGCAATCACCATGTTTATTCCAAACACTAAAACTATTAGAAAAGTGCTGAACTGTTTATTTCTCCAACTGTAGATTTACATGTGACATCCTACAGGGGTCATTTTTCCATTCATCTTGTTCCCTGTAGCTTCTAAGGTTAATCTAAAGAGCAGGAAAGTTGCCATATCCTAATATTACTCATAAGCAGATCTTACTTTTTTCTCATTATATTTGTTAGAGTCTAGAGTAGATATGTAACTGTAGAGACCAAGTCTAATATTAGTACTCCCATATGACATCAAGAACGTTTTGGAATTCTGACAAATCCAAACAACCTTTCCAGGTTCAAATAGAAGCACAGGAAAACTGCTATTTCTGAGAGTTCTGAAGTTTACACCACATCTTTCTGATGAGATCTGGCCAAATAAATATGAATTTATTATTCACAGAAATCACTATGTACATTATACAGAGATGTTTCCATGAATAAATAAATGCATTCTAACTAACAGGAAATTTCCATAAGATAAATCCCAAAGTCAAATCACCAGCCAAAGCAAATAAGCAGCATCAGCCTGCTTTCCGAGGTCAGGCTGCTGCAAAGAGAGGCTTGAGTTTCTACAGCTTCTCATGTCCATGTAGAATCATCAAATTGTAGAATCATTTGTGTTAGAAGGAACATGTAGAGATCATCTACTCCATCCCCCCTTCCATGGCACACCTTTCGCAATATTAAGGTGCTCAAAGCCATCTCCAATCTGACCTTGAACATTTCCAAAGATAAGGCATCCACAACTTCTCTGAGCAACCTGTTCCAGTGTCTCACCATCCTCATTGTAAAAACTGGCCAGACAACTGGACATTTTTTACCTTCTACCTGTCGCTGCAGGCTTGGTAAAAATTCTCTCTCTGTCTTTCTTATAATCTCCCTTTAACTATTGAAATGCTACAGTGAGGTCTTCACAGTCTTCTCTTGTGCAGGCTGAGTAAGCCTAGCTTTCTCAGCCTTTCCTTTTGGGAGACATATTCCAGCCCTCTGATTATTTCTATGGCCCTCCTCTGGATCTACTTGAACATGTCCGTATCTTTCCTGTACTGGGAACCCCAGAGCTGGACACAGTAATCCAGGAGGGTTATCACAAAAGCAGAGTAGAGGGGGGAATCACTTCCCTCCACCTGCTGGCCACATTTCCTTCTATGCAGTCCAGTATCTGGTTGGCTTTCTGGGCTTCAAGTGTATGTTGCTGGCTCATGTGCAAATTTTCACCCACCAGTACTCCCAGGTCCCTCTCCTCAGGGCTGCTCTCAATCCATTTATCATAGCCTGTACTGATAGTGGGGATTGCCCTGACTCAGCTGCAGGACCTTGCACTTTGCATTGTTGAATTTCAGAAGGTCCCTATGGGCCCACTTCTCAAGCCTGTCAAAATGCTTCTGGATGGCATCCCTTTCTGCGAGTGATATATTGAGGTTTATGTGTGTGGAATGAATACAACTGGAATGTTTGTTTTATGCTTTTATATCCCTTGCCTCCAGAGCTAGTGTCATTTCTCCAAGCATTGATGTCTTTCCAAAAGTGTTCCAAAACATGTTACTCGAGATAGAGCAGTTGCACTTTGAATCAGAGTAATAAATACAATCAAAGCTTATGGGTTGAGGCAATTCTTTGAATGGAAATATGACTCATTTCTGCATGGCCATTATGCCAAGTGATGTGAAATAATTAGTTGCATAACTATCTCCCTAAATGTCACAGTTTACATGTCAGACTTTACCAGCATCAGGCAAGGTAAACAATTTGTGAAAGACTGAAATGGGAAGAAGGCTTCCTTTTACCCATGCAGTGAAACATATCTGAAAAGATTTTTCTCTTCAGCTTATTCAGAAAAAGTGGGCTTTTTAAAATATATATTATTCATTATTTGTAAAAAGGATGAAAATATCTTGAAATATTTTGAGATGGGAGGTCATGTAAAAGTAATCCTTTTTGAGTTTAATTCTGATTTGTATCTTGTGAGCAGCCTCTCCAAAGGTTGCTGTCCGTGTTTTGAAAAGAATTGCCATTGTGTGTATCAGAATAATGAGGTAACTTTTGTTTTCTAACTACTTTGTATTTCATATCTTTCAAAATGTTTGTCTAAAGCTCAGTGGCAGAAAGATAATTTTAAAGGCACACTTCCCTGCGGATTTGCCACATATCGGAACAATACTTTGGGAATACACAATGTGCCATCGGAACAGTAGCCTTTAGAAAAAAAAAAGAAAGAAAAATAAAAAGGAACATTTTGCTTGGAGATAACTGAGAACCTCTTAGGCAGATCTAATTCTGATAAACCAGTATAACACTAGCTACTCTGTTATTTTTTTAACCATCATGGATAACCTACAAAGGACTTTATCTTTAAAAGCCAGTGATTCCTTTTTCAAACTTTGAGTGGACTATTCAATATTATATATTTCAACAGATTCATGTGTTTTCCTTATTTTGAAGGGAAGACAGCTATCACCCCAATTTAATTAAACCCTTAATTTTAATTATTTTTTTTTAACCTATGCCTGGTAAAGAAGTTTCTTGTCTATATCAGTTCATAAAGTGATCTTTTTTTTTTTTTTTATGTTTATGTCAAATGAGCTTTTTAGCAAGCTTCCTAGGAAGAAGTTTGGTGTTTAAATTTAAATTATCTTTTAAACAAATTGAAGTCTTACCCGGAGGCTTTAATGCCTTTTAATGTTAGAATCAGCTGGCTCATCTGATTTTTAAAATAATTTGCAGTAAATCTAAATAGACAGATGAAATTCTGAAATCTTTCCAGGTCACATGCTACACTAATGGCATTTGAATCTTTATTTCTGAAACTAAGTGTGGCGTTTGCAAGTTTCATATAAAATGTTTGCCCACTATCTCCTTTGACATTCTCTTGGTTTGGATAAATAGCATGAAGTAGTTCAGTGGAAAAGTATCATTCATGTGTCAGACTTCAAAGTTCTGTGAAAAATTCTTACATTCTTACCTTTCTGGCAGAAGCAATGTTTGAAAATGTCATTAGCAACTGGACTACTGCAATGGATGGATTTGGGCTCTGAAAGCCAGTTGGACTGGGAAGGACGGGAGGGGGATTGACCCTTTACATAAGAGAGACGCAGAAATTCATGGAACTACACTTGTTACAGACTAAATGTTACAGACTAAAAAGACGTAAATACTCGAAATTGTCTTGCTTGCCTGGGGTTTTTCTAATATGCACCATTTTCCTCGCCTTATGCTTCTTTTAAAATGAGAGGGACACAAACAGCTGTCATAAGGCAGTTACATTATGACATTAAATTTCTTTTTTTTTCTGTTTTTCACAAATACATAATCATTTCAAGTTTTGTCAGTTGCAAATTTTTAAAAGGTGTGGTTTTCGCCCCAGAAAAGTTGATTTTTGTCACAAAGTTTATATTTCAGTAAAAGAAACAGACATTTAAGTATATTCAGAACTCTGGTAGTTACAGTGCTTCAACACCAAAATTACACCATAAAATTTTTGAACCTGAGAGTACCAAAGACTGTCCCATGATGAAAGTCCAACTGAGCAGAGCATGGACAGTTTATGATGTTTCCCTCAGAAGTCCTTGCCCCCTTGACCAGTCTGATAAGAAGGAAATTGATTTCTATATTAAACCAGAAAGACAATTATTTTGTCGTTGAAGATAAAATATCAGAACAGTTAAGCTTCAGGCCTTGAATGTTTTGAGGAGCTGAATAAAATCTTCACAGACATTGTGAGAAAATGGTAGGAAGAGACATTTTAAGATCTAAGTGAGCTAGTTGATTTTTGCTGCAATGGATGGTTTAATATTGCTGAAGATCTTCTGTTTCCCATGTTAAGCAACTTCCAAAATGAGTTCTTGTAGGAAAGTTTCATGTTGCATCCCATTCTGAAGTTGACTGATCTCTAAAGTTGTGTTTCTACTTTGTTGTCATGGAAATTTTTCTCTTGCAATAGATTAAGCACACCTGTACTACATTACTAGCTTTACTAGGGGTTAGGGTTTACTTAGGAGCTTTTGCTTTTTTCAACTTTTGCCTTTTACATAGAAGTATTTCTTTCTTCCTAAGTGAAAAAAAATAGGTATCAATCACATTATCCTATTATTACACCCAAAAATTCCTTTGTATTTGCTTCATCAATGCTTCAGATTTGTATTTTCAATGTACACTAGTCACATGTTAAAAAATCAGCTAAAGATAGTTGTTGATTCTGAGCTTCTTACCTAGGAATGTACAGAGGAGGAAAATAATAATAATTTAATAATAACTTAATAAATATTTTAATAATTTACAACACATAGCTTCTACAAAAGGATTAGAGTAAATTCTCACTGTATGCACATCTTTCACTTATCATCACAAGATAACACTGGGTAAATTAACAATGAACTGGATACAAATTACAGCTATATGACAATTGTACATATCTTCCTAGATTAAAAATCCTGCTTTTCTGTGGGTCTTGTGTCTCCAGTATTTGCTTTAGGTTATTAGACTGTGTTTGGACTATTATTCATGTGTCAACAACATTGCAAATATAGCTACATCTTGACTCATTTGGAGGATGGATAGCACCAAATACTAAGTTCTCAGTCTTTTGAAATCTAAAAATGAAATGACTGACATTTATAATAATGCCTGTTCTTTTAATTACAACATTCACATACCAAACTAAAAATATTGCTGTGGAAAAAGTGTATCAGGTTTGCCACCAGCTTGCTCATATATATGACAGGAAAAGAGAAATAGTAGATAACTATAAAGAAAAGATACTAGCAAGCTTAGTATCTAAATTTTATAAAAGCTTCCTATTCTTATCAGATAAACAAAAAATGTCCCTCTGATTATTTGCCCAGTTCTAGGATTCTTGTGTCAGAATTGGCTTCCTCAAAATAATACTATACTATTACTGCATGGACTTCAGCATGGATACTATATGGTTGTACAGTCATAGAAATAAAAACGTTATAAGGTGAAACATTGCAAATGTATGCATTTTGTAGTGTTCATTTATTATTCTGTTGATAAAAACAAGGCATATAAATTTAACATTTCTGCAGACCTGAACTAGATGCTACATTTAATCATTTCATGATTACATAGGTGGTAATTAAAAATTCTATTAAAAATATCATATCAATTTTCAAAGTAAAGCATTGAGATTTAATGGTGAGAATTCTAATAATGTAATAGATCTGCAACTTTGGAAATGTAATGATTTGTGTCAGAAGAAAAATTCTGTGGTGAATACAAAATGATATAAAAGATAAACACATTTGAAAGTAAAATTTTAACAGAATAATTCCACTGACACGTACAATTTTATGAAAGTGACCTGGAACAATTTCTTGGAGCATATGGTATCAAAATAAAAGTTTTGGACAGTTACACAAGATATTTTCAAATTATTTGCAACTATGAAATATATTATGTATTCTATTCCTAATTTCTTGTGTATATTTTGTTTATATTTCTTTTTCCAAAGTAATACAGAAAGAGTAGTCATGCTTTGTATAATTTTAATTTATGCAGGTAGTGTGTAATTTTTACTACATGAGGATAGTAAATATTTAAATACTTGGGGCTACAGATACAATGCATTAATGAGGAAGAAATAGAATTCCATTCTGTGTGTTTGCTATTAAAGGTCAGTATAACCACTGTTTGAATCATTGGCTATTAAAATTTTAATTTCAGTTAAGCATACATCAGTTAACTCTCCTTTTAACAATAAATTATGTTTTTAATCTAAGATAGGCTGAGTCCATTATTTATAGCTATATATATATACATGAAAATATAAACTGTTTATAAAACATACTGATATTTAAATTAGCTTCCTCTTTCCCATCTTTCATTTTACAAGTCCAGAAGTTTGGATGTCATGAAGCAAAAACATCTGTCTAATGCTTTCGTTTCTAGGTAGGATTTAAACAATGATTTAGTTAGACTAGATTTAAGATTTTGCAAATTATGTTGGGTAATATTCAAAATCCACAAAGCTGTCCATAGGAATGGAAGAAGTAGTGAAGTGGATGAGTAACATTTGTTCTGTGTTAAAGTGATTCATGCACTGCTAGAAGAGAAGAATGTGGAAATACTTTCAGAAGTGGAAAAAAAGAACCGTATTGGTTTTATTTCTGCAGATAATAAAAATTACATAGCTAGCATGGTGTCCCAAAAGAAAACATTTTCAGAGTTAGATTTGCAGACTAAAGGTGCCTATACATATGCCTGTATCCAAATGAAATTATTCTCTGATGACACATATTAAATTCCAAATAACTTAATAATTGCATTATGAAAAGGAAAAAATCAATTTAATGGCTATCCAATTTAATGATTATCAAACTTCCTTCTGGGAGCAGAGTCTTGAGACAGTAGGAAACACACATGGGAAAGCAGCTAAGCTTCCAGAGTCATGTGAATGACATTTCTCGGGGGAGGATTTGGCTTGAATATCACTGAGGCAATCCTGCTTTCTCTTGGCAGACCTCAGTGATTGTGACTAGACATGGTGAAAACTCAGCTGAAGCTGTAATGGCTTCAATACTGAAAGTGAGTAGAAGGAATCTGCTCATGGCAACTAGCCTGATGTGTCTTTGAAATGCCTGATATATTTTTTCATGCAGACCAATTCAAACATGCCGAACACAGACCACCTCTGATGGGTTTTTTGCACCTGTTAATATCAAGGCATTTATAGACTTCTCTTTTTTGGCTACCTTCAGATGGGTTTGTAACTGGAAAATGTAACTTAGGGGTGTACTGAATCTTTACACTGAATTTTCAGTTACCCGTGATATTAATAGAAGCTACATATGAACAGATTGAAGTATGATTTGAGCTTCAGAAAATAAATGCCTGAAAAAATTGACTGAAGAAGAAAAATTAACTATTCCCATGGTTGGTCTGAAAGTCTAATTTCCATTAATTTTTACAGATAAAACTTGGCAAGCATTTCATCATGTGACCATGTATGAGCTCATCCCACTTCAATTTGCTTAAGAATATACCAGGTATCTTCTGTAGTGGAAACCTAGAAATCTGTCTCCTGATACTTTTAACCATGCCATGGACAGTGAGTCAGTGGATAAGAAACTACTGTTATTTTCAAATGTCCCAGACTTAAGGGGAAGCAGGAAAAGGTGTTCTGTGCCTTCATTCTTCTTCCCAAACTAAAGAGTGTAAATAAAGACTAAACGATTTAAACATTAAGAAACACATTTTTACTGTGAGGGTGACTGAGCGCTGACACAGGTTGCCCAAAGATGTTGTGGAGTCTCCATCCTTGGACATATTAAAAAGCTCCCCAGACATTGTCCTGGGCAGTTGGCTTTGTGAGGCCTTGCTTGAGCAGGGATTTAGACCAGATGACTTCTAGGTGTCACTTCAAATTCTGTGACTCTGAAACGTTTAGACAATTGTGTCTAAACCTCCAGAAGTGAATATGCTAGATATGCCATTTCTAGGAGATGTGGGTAGGACCTTTAATAGTGTTTCAGATATTTTTCATCAATACAAAAATATTTTACGTGTATGCAGTTCTTTTTGGAATCAGGAACACTAAGTTTGTTCATTCATCATAACAGTTGATATAAATTGACATAGTTTTAATTAGATGTACATATTTTTCTCTGTGTGCTAATCATACTATTTGTACCAAAAGGAACAAATATCCTAAACACGGAAAGAAGAAAGACAATTACATGAATTGTAAAATAACCGGTCTAATAAACTCTCTACCTTTTATCATAGCAAGAAAAGTAGTATAGCACACTCTTTTGGTGAAAGATAAGATTATGAAATACCCAGAAATATGATCTACAAAATGCATAGAGTATGAAAAATGGGTTATAAAATACATAGAATACATATAATACATTAAAAGACATAGAACCTCTGGATAAATTCCCAAACACCATGCTTTATTCTAACAGAAGGAAGTCTAGAGAGGTGCCAGGACTCTACTTTTACTCACTTTAGTGGAAGCTGTGCTGCCTTAATGTTCCTTAAAAGGCAGTCAACTTCATACAAAGATTAGGCCTAAATTGTCATTTGCATTCATTATAACTTGTCCAGATAAGGGAATTAGAGAGTAGACATCCTGAATTCAGCTTCCTTGACAGATTGAAATACATTCATCCCTACATAATCTACATATTTTTTGGACACACTTCCTGTTTAAAATGTTCCTATTTATCAATAGATTGAAATTTAGGTACCCTTATATTTAATAGAATTTTAGCCATTGATTTTGGTGGAACTGTTTTATTTTACTGCTCGTGGCCAAATGATGTTTTTACGTAATAACTGCTGCCTTTAGTGCTCCTATTTTGTAATGCTTTCCTTTTCTAATTCTTTATAGAAATTGCCTCCCCCATTTGTAGTACTGTCCTTGGTTCATGTTTCTTTAAAGATAATATTGTCTAGGTTTTCTTGAAATTAGAATGTTGGATAAACTTTGTATTTTATTCTACTCGTGGTCAAACACTACTCCTTAAAAGTTCATTTTATGTTCATCTTTGGAAAACTTGAAATTTTCTTATTAAAACAACAACAAAAAAAGATATTTACTTTTATCAGAAAACCTGAAGGAACAGGAGGAATTGTATACAGTTCCTTAAAATTTATTTCTTATATCTTACTGGTTTTCTTCTTGTTTCAATATATGTGTAAAATATATGAAAGCATTTTTTTCTTTCTTGTTTTGAAGGAGAAAACAGGGAGAGCCACATTGAACAATTTATGAATTCTGAATAATTTATAAGAGAAAATGGCTGCAGTCTGTCCAAATGTAGAAAAAGAATTTCTCAAGAGTATAGACCACTTATAAGATTTTTTCCTGTTTACATTCAGGCAAGAGAAGCTGTTATTGTGTAGAGTGTTTCATCTGCTCAGTGTAGCATTAAATAAATATATTTCTGCAGGTTATTGCTATGCCAGCAGGGAGCTGAGATGCATGTGTGTGCAACTGTTCTCAGCATATAATAAAGAAGACTAAAACTATATGTTTGAATATAGACTAAAACAGGTAATGCAATGAAAGATGGGAAAAACCTCTTACTGCTATATGTAATATACTTCTGGGTGTCATATACTGTACGCTCCAATCTATGTGCTAGACTGAAATTTATATTAATGAAAATCATAGTTAAAGATACAGAGAAAGCACTCACACTGAGATGTTTTAGCATGTCAAGTTTCCACCCAAACCAGTCAACACATGAACATGGTGATTTATACTGATTTATACTTTTTTGTTAGTCACAATTATTTTTCTTATTTTAAATCAGGAAAGTTTCTTTCTATCATTTTTATAAGAATAATTGATCTTTTGTTACCACATGCCTGAGTGGAGTGAGAAACTTCATATAGATAACTATTTTATAACTCATATAACTATTGTGGTGTCAAGATCTTGGTGAGGAAGCAAAACATGTAAGTGATTTGGGACATGAAGAAGATTAGAGGTTAACCAGGAGACAGAGAGATGGATCATTGGGAATATTTGCAATATTAAATCTTGGAATGCATGTTGGTAAAAAGTTCTTATTGACTGTAATCCAGGGTCCTGCCTCTAAGCTTGATTTAAACATATAGATTGTTCAGTTCAGCCTTTTTCTAGTAGAAACAGAGGTTTGATGTCCCAAAAGGACGTAAGACGATGTCCAAATCAAGCTCAGGTTGTTTTTCTGTGTGCTGGATTGCTGTCAGAATTATTTTTTTCAAGAAGTCATTGTTCATTCCTTAAGAATGTAACTTAAGCATTTGGCTGTGTTAGAGCCATTGGTTTGAATAGGTTGGAGTTGTGAAGTACTTTCTACAACTCTAATGACTATTTTGCTTGCTCATCAATTTAGCACGCTGACAATATTTTTGCCATTGGGCAATTTTATCTAGAGTAGGTTTTTTCATCTTCTTCCAGAGAACTGAGGGAATGACGTCTATCATCGGCTGGTGACAATCCTTCTGAAACCTTGCTAGCAATAACAATGCCCAATTTGGGGATGCTATATTTTTGATTCACAATTAACTGTTAAGCACTTCATCATTCTTCTGAGGTTATACTACACTGACCTGCTTCTTTCTAAATACAGAATTTACACATGTGTATAAGTCTGTACAAAATTATATTGGATATTGACACTTTAAAAATGACTATGCTTTTGAAAGATAGGTTAGATTGTTTGTAAGTTAACTACACATGTGGGGTATTTTTATATATCAGAGGAGTATTTGCAGAGGAGATGACAGAGCACACATTTCCTAAGAACACAAACCACAAAATATAAATATCCATTCCTGAATGTCCAAGACCGAGCAATTCTGAGTTTGTGAACTCTGCTGGGAAGAGCAATGTTGAATTCTTGAGAATTGTATCAGCAATCTTCATTCACCAAACTCATCCGCATAGTGAATATTTTCTAGGTGATTGGTTGCACCTTGAAGTTGTGCTATAATTCAATGAGTTGTTTACATTTAGCACGTGGAAGCTGCACACTGACAATACATTACCAACTGACCTCCTGCAGTTACCAGCAGTAACTACAATGAGTACAACTGCTCACTTGTTTTTAAGACTGAATTAAAAAAAAACTACATCTTTTAATACCCAAATCAAATTAGACATTATAGGTCAGATTTTCAAATTGTATAAATCGTCATAGGCATACAAACTTTGAAAGAGCTACTTACATTTAAATTAATGGTTCAGCACAGATAGAATATGAGCACATCAGTGTGTGTATTCATGGTTTTGTAACAGTTCATCTACCCAAGAAAACATATTTATGGAGAATATGAGGTGATATTCAATTGCATTCAGGAAACAGAGCTGGATCAGGGTTTATCCTCAAGACTGGGATTTTACTTTATGTGCCTTATGAACAGAGTTTTCAAAAGTGTGACCACCTGCAGTGTGAAGAGTTTCCTTCTGTTTTCTTAATTGTGCTATAAATCGAAGCTTGTTCTTTCCTCAAGAAACAAAGTAAAAATGGGGGATTCAAACTCTTTCATATATGTTTCATATCTCAATCAATTACTGTCTTTTTGTTGTTGTTTTTGTAAATATTGATGACCCGACTATTGGACAAAGGAAGGGCTGTGGATGTGTCTGCCTGGACTTCCAGAAAGCATTTGACACTGTTCCCTATGGATTTCTAATGGAAAAACTGGCTGCTCGTGACCTGAATGAGAATAAAGATCTGCTGGATCAAGCACTGGCTGGACAGACAGTCCCAGAGAGTAGTGGCCAATGGTATTGAATCCAGCTGGCAGCAGGTCACCAGTGGCATTCCTCAGGGCTCAGTGTTGGGACCGTTTCTGTTTAACATCTTTATTGATGAACTTGATGAGGGCATGGAGTCACCTCTCTTTAGCCACAGGGTTAGAAAGTCACTTCTTTCATCTGCTTTAGTTTATGAGTTAATGATTGTATTTTTAAAATATCATAAAGTAGCTACTTGCAGAAAAAAATGAGAGTCAACCAGAACACCCTAGAATTTGGTAGCCAAAGTGTTTTGTAGGAAAATGTCAAATGTGAATCAGAAAATATTTCTTAGTCACAGGGAAAACAATCCAGTATTCCTAAATAAAGGTGTTCCAGAACCTAAAACAAATCCATAGTTCTTCTAAATCTAGGCTTTCATATACTTAGATTTAATTTGTCTTTAAGAATGAAGGAAAATAAAATGGTTTAGGTTTGGCTAAATAAAATATTTATCTTTTTTAATGATGGAAACAAACACAAACAATTTGATACAGTTCAAGCAGAAGTATTTAAAAGTATTTTTTGTTCACTAACCAAGACAATGGTCTCAACATGAGCCAACAGGAGAGAAACAGCTCAACAGAGGTGGATTTGTTTAAATATTGTAAAGTCAAACTAAGAAACTGTCATTGGGTCAAATTAGAGAATTCCAAGAACTCGAAGAAATCTTGGGAAAATATAAATCATGATCAATTTTTTTTTTTTTCATCTCGATCTAATTTATATAGCTGTGAGACTTTAAACCAGCCTCAGGACTTGACCGTTGGAGCAAAATCATTGTTCTGATTTGATTATAAGATATTCCTGATTAGCTCAACAGTCTTCATTGCTGCTGCTCTGAGCTGGGATGGACAATTGTCTTATTTCTGCAGAGTGAGTTCTGTTGCCCAAGACCTGCTGTGGTAAAAAGCACAATGAGAAAAAGACATGGGCGGTAATGTTTTTTCTAGATGTTTTTAGTCAATGGAAGTTCAAATCCTTCTTCATGTTACTTGACTTTCCTCCACAATTCATTCCAACTGAGACAATTTTTCATTTTTTTCTCCTGTTGCCGGAGCTTGGTTTGATCCAGGAAAAGAACTTGTGCCTGAAGTCCTGATTCTTTGATGCATAACTCTTACTTAAACCAAAGCTTATATTTGACACTCTCCAGTGCAAAGCTCAAGGCCTTTTATTTCTACTTTTTTCATATTAGGAATGTCTTTTTCTACCTTGCATGGGTCCTTTTTCTCTCTCTTTTTTTTTTTAAAACCACTTTTTTTAAAAGGTGCTTTTCTATTTAAAAATAATGAACTAAACACATACCTGTATATTTCAGCTGCTTTGCTCTTTATAACATTACAAAAGCTATAAAAAGTCATCTTCATGTGTTTAAAATTATGTTGCTGAAGTGACCTAAAGTTCCCAGAGCAAACTAGAAAATTGAACTTGTTACCTTCAGATGTTATTGTGAAAGCACTTGAATAGTGGAATATGTTACACCTATTTGTTAGTATTTTTTTCCCTTTACTTTTATTCCTATTCCTACTCTTTTACTGGTTCCTAATCACATTGCTATAATAGCTGATATGCTGTCTGAATCTTGTAGAGAGTAAATGCTTGCAAAATTAAACATAATTGATACTTTGAAGAAGAAACAAACTTGAAGTGATTCTGAAACCAGTCTCATAATAAGAAGAGACTGAAAGAAAGATACTGCCTGCCTTAGCTCTAAACATTTCTGAGAATTATTCTTTTAGCCATGAACAAATATCCAGGTTTCTTGTTTGCAATAATTTAGAGAATTTCCAGAAAAAGAATAATTTTCTAAATTATAAATCAATCCTGTCCATCTCCCTCTGGATGGCATTCCTTCCCTCTAGTGTGTCGACCACACCACACAGTTTCCTCTGTCAACCTACTGAGTGTGTACTCCATCCCACTGCCCATACCACTGACAAAGATGTTAAACAACAGCAATCCTAGTACTGATCCCTGAGGAATGCTGCTCATCAGTGGTCTCCACTTGGACATCAAGCTGTTGACTGCAATGCTTTGAGAGACACCATCCAGCCAATTCCTTAACCACCAAGCAGTCCATCTGTCAAATGCATGTCTCTCCAATTTAAAGACAAGGATATTATGTGGGAAAGTGTCAAATGCTCTACACAGTTCCAGGTAGATGATGCAGTTGCTCTTCCCTTATACACCAACACTGTAACCCTATCATAGAGGGCCACCAGATTTATCAGGCACAATCTGCCCTTTTACCACTGATGAACCTATAGAAGCTTTCCTTTTTGCCTTTGACTTCCCTGGCCAGATTAAATTCTATCTGTGCTTTCCTGACCTGGTTGCTCAGTTTCTCTGAATTATAGAGTCATAGAATACCAGGTTGGAAGGCACCTCAAGTTTCATCTAGTCTGACCTTTCAAGGTAAAAAAAAACCAAACATATGTATATTTATTTTTTTTTTAAAATGAGGTGGCCCAGCACCTCATCAAGCTGAGTTTTAAAACTGTCCAGTGCAGGAGAATCCAGCACTTACTTCCCTTGGGAGATTATTCCAATGTCTAATTGTTCTCATGGTGAAAAATTTGCTTCTGGAGTCCAACTGGAATCTCCCCAG
>JANHFX010013902.1:0-35479 GCA_027560015.1 Chloroceryle amazona | reverse complement strand
GGAGGAGATGGGGTCTGCTGTTTCAAAAGAAGAGGAAGCAGTAATGAAGCTCCTCCAACATATACTCTCTGTGAGAGCTATTTATTATGAGACTCAAACCTTAGAAGGTTTATTGCTATGGGCTCAAAATACAAATTTAATCCTCAAGATTAGTACAGTGTGTGAATTGTCTACCTGGGAAGCCATAGGGTATCACCTATGGGAAGATATTAGTTGTGGGGGCAAGGAAGCAAAGGAAGCTTCCAAATATTCAACCCTGTGGAAGCTAGTTAAAGAAACCTTGTGATCTGTGAGGGGAGAGTGTGCTGCAGCCAGTTCTGCATTTGCTGCCCTGAATCTCTATGCGGCAGGTGAAGATGTCCCCGCGGACCCCCTTTCCTCTATGAACCCGTTTGTTAAACCTATTCCTATTCCGGGGCTGCAGGAATTGTCGCTAGGCCGATCTGGGGAGCGCCAGTGGCTGTTCCAGCAACCGGAAGGTTCAAGCTCTACCCACCCGCCCGCCCTGCCCAGCCCAGCCCGGCTGGTCCGGCCCGGCCCCGCGCGGCAGCTCCAGGGGGGGTGGAGGAATTGTTAAAGGAAGTTCTAGAAAAACTCAGTAGTATTAGTCTCCAGTCCCAGGAACCTCCTTCAACAGCCATAGCAGGTGCTCCGGAGGGTGCCTCGACACCCTTCCTTCAGCTACAACAGGAAGTGCCGGAGTGGATTTGGAAACAACAGCAGAGGTTACATTACAGGATACAGGAGTAAAATTGATAGACAGTCACGCAAAACGTCCCCTAGGGCATGGACTCAGTGCACTTCTGATAGGATGACCGTCAACATCAAGGCAGGGAATTTTTGTATTACCAGGGGTAATACAAAAACATAGAGGAGGATGATTAAACATAGAGGAGATGATGATCTCCTGTAGCTAATACACACCCTGTAGCTAATAAAGTGGCATTCACCTGATCATATTGGTCTGCTTGTGATTGTCCGACATATTCTCCCGCAAATAAATTCTTCAGGAGACTGCACTGAAATGATCGCATTTTGAACTTTAACCTTTGATTTTAGCAGCTCTGTTAGCTCCAGCATGCAGAGCAGTTTGAATTTCCCTGTGGCTCAGTGATGCCTTTTAGTAATTTGTTTTTAGATTCTGTCTCCATTGAAGGCCTAATAGGTGAACAGCAGTTAGCATGGGACATAAATATCACAAGCCCATAGGGGCAAATGACTCCCTATAACTATAGTTAAAAGGTAGTTACAGAAAGAACGACAAGCACTTGGTAAAAAATGTCAACAGTTCTTACTAGAGCTTTGCTACAGCCTTATTACACTGTCTCACTGAAGTTTATTTACTTTTTTCTTGCATTCTGGCGTGTTAGGTTAAGGGAGATACTGCAAACTTTGATCATTTGACATGATATGTTAAATAAATAAATGTTATGAGTCTAAGACATTCTTGAGAGTCCAGATTGCATATTGTAGCCTGTGCCTGAATTTTTCAGCATCTAGTGTTTTTAATGTTTCCACTATTTTATATGCAGTTTCAGAAATTTTTAAGCCATTTGACTTTTGAGTCAGTGGAAACCACTTCAAGGTACCTTTCAATGAGCAATGAAAACCCA
Source organism: Chloroceryle amazona (assembly GCA_027560015.1). Lineage (NCBI taxonomy): Eukaryota > Metazoa > Chordata > Aves > Coraciiformes > Cerylidae > Chloroceryle > Chloroceryle amazona. Next base: position 33,866 of record JANHFX010013902.1, on the reverse strand, counting down.
AGGAATTGATAATTCTTAGTCACATGAAAAAAAGTTCTTTATGTTACTACCTGTCCTAAAATGTTTTCTTTCGGGAATGCTGACAATGCAGTACTGTTCATGGTCAAGTCAACTGCTCATAGTGTAAAGATTTAAACTGACTAGCTTGTAAATCTGAAATGGTACAGAGAAAAGAAAGGTTTAATTTTCTCATTACCTGACTTGTGTCTTGTCAAACAATTGTTGAAGTCCACCCACTACTCCACATCAAAAATTATGCAGGAAAACTGAAATTGATTAAAATTCTTACCATTTACAGTTGTAAGCGTATAAGCTGTAAAAGTTCTTCTCAAGGAATTGGTCTTTCCCTGAATGGTGTTGATTCACTTTCAATGTTTTAAATCTTCCTCTACCAGAGTGCTTGGTCTTTGACATTTAGAATGTTTTGTTTTCCCATATTCAAGCCAATGAACATGAGAAACACCATATGACTCAACCTTTTTGATTTCTAAATTACAAATCCTGAGGAGTGGAGTTTACCTACAATGTTTATGTTCTTCTCTGAATCAATTTTTTGCTTATTCATAATGTTCATATATTCATGTAGGAATTCAAGACTTAAACTTACACAGTATAAAATTTACATAGTACAGATGAATATTCCAGTTGATATAAATAATCACTGGTTCATATTCATAATATAATATCTAGATACTATTCCTTAAGCACCCACAGATATGGTTTGGAAGGATCACAACTTATTCCAGATGGAAATGAAGTGGTAATAGGATTTAACAGATTGTTCAACACTACCTTCTACTCAGACAAATACTGAAAGTGAAGTTTGATCATTGCTGCCTATCAAGGTACCTGAAAAAAATGACCATAACAGAATTATATTTTAAGATTGAGAAATGTTATCAAACAAGTTCCATGTGGAAAAAAAAGTGCCTAATAAGGAAGACAGCAAAAGGTTTTTTTCCAAACTTATAACAATTAATTGAGATTAACTGCGTGGCAGCATGAGTAAAAATTTGCTTTGTAACATTTACATATATCTACCTAGATTCTGACTAGTAAGAAATTGCTGGACACTATTCCTTACAGAAGATTCTATTTGTTACAGTAATATCAGAAATGAATATTAAAAATATGACCATGAGAATAATGCTGCTAATTTCATATAATAGCCAAATCATTTAGGTATTTCCTGTGATATCTGAGCAAAGAAGTCAAATTTATAATGCCTTAGCTTCCAAATATTTCATAAGATATCTGAAACCTTTGATTAGTTTGTGAAGACAATGACAAAAGTAATTTCATGTTGCAAATAAGAAATTTTAAAGAATAACCCTTTTGTGATATGACGTTATGTATATGACGTTATATATATGACGTTATATATGTCAAAGGCCTGTAGTCTCACAATAGAGAAATGATAAAAAATTTCCAGATAAATGAAGAATGTTATTAAAAAATAAATTTAAATATTCATGGAATAAACAGTGCAACAGAATACAATGAAATATCTGCTTGTCCTTTGCTCTGATCTGAAATACTTATGTATTAATTTAATCAAACTATTTGATTTCAATATTAGAGCTTAGAATTCACATCTCATATTCGAAAAACACCTGGAGATGAGGACTGTATGGGTGTTAAAACAACAGCTACTGTGATTTCTTGTCTATCACTGGATGAGTAATAACATCAGGAATCTTGTCAGTCTGTGTTAGGACAGAACACCACCCCCAGCACACACATAATTCAGGGTTTCTTTATAGCTGTAAATAAATCTGACAATCATGAAGGAAAAAGAGAGAGCTGCCATATAAACATCTCTATTATGCAATCTAAATATTGTTTCCATCTTTACTTAATGGTGGTCATTTTATAGTACACTGGGGTAGTGGTTGAAAATAGCATTCCTATATTCCAATGTGTAGTAATTAGTGTAATTCACTTATCTTGAAGTTTTATTTTATGGAAAGCCACAGTGAAAGCAGAGAAATATGTCAAACTCAGATATTCTGCTAAAGCAATTTCAGCCTCAGAAGGCTGTTAGTTTAACTGGAATTGTTATGTCTGCTTGGTCATGACTCTCAGCTTGCAGATGCTCCTTTAGCAATGAGAGAACAGAGATTAAAGTCACAGAGAAAGAAAACCTATCAATGAATTTTAAAAAAAGTATGTTTTTTAATACATGTGCTAAAAACATAGTGCCTCTGAAACTTCAGGAGTTAAAGGGCTATATCTAATTGCTTTGAGTGGGTGATCTGAAGAATGGGAAAACAAATTACAGAATGCATTTTGCATTCAGGTAAAAATGCTGATGTTTATGTACTTAACGGGGCTTTGAATTTCCTCTGCCAATTTTTGTTGCTAAAAGTTTAAACAATTGTTACTATATAAAGATGAAGTAGAGCTTGGTCTTTTAATGTTGCTTAAACACACTTTTGACATTTAAGTGTTAGACTGCAGAGAGTCAGCCTGGTAATAGCTGAGATTGGGAAATCAGATAATGAGTGCTTTGCTACCAAATAGAATAAACTTTGTGGAATGATGAATGGAAAAATGTGAAGGAAACCAGGAAGCACGAGAGCTGGCCTGTGAGAGCAGAAAGCCTTTTACTGTACAGGTCTTCAGAGTCTGTAGGGTGTTTTTAAAAAGGCTTATGAGAGACAGCTAAAACCAGATCTATTGTTACAGTTTTCAAGCTACTATTGAAGACTGCATTGTTGTAAAAAAAAGAAATCAGGGATTTGCAAGCTAAAGTTATATCTAAAAGTCATACATTTTCCAACAAGTAAATGATATGGTTAGTTCTTGTGGGCTTTTTTTGACAGATGATATTGAAGATCTAAGGAAAAAATACAGTTAATTTATTAAAAGACTGGGATCCTTACTATTTCCTCTTCTACTGGAAAACACTTTCAGTACTTCTACCACAGAGTATAATTGCTTTTGCATTAAACTGTCAAAGTTGTGCTTTTCAGGTATACCATAACTATAATGGCAAGATACATTTGCTGAAAATACTGGTAAATTATGCTAGAACTTCCTCCAAAAAGTGTTCATTTCTGAAGTGCTCCACTACTGAAAATCACTTTTAAAAAGAGTTAATATCTTTATTTCTTTTAAAGTGTATTTCTGAACAAGTGTGTTGTAATGCAGACCTACTACACAAAGCAAATGAGTAATATAGGTATATGATTCTATCAGTAAAAGCATAACACAAAGGAGATGTCATGTTTCTTGTTGATTTAACTCTATTTGCTTTAGCAGAATTATACTAGGAAAGTCGACTTTGTAAATATTCCAAGAATTGAGATATACATAAAAGGCAGTTTGAAGACTCTGGGTAGCTGACCCATATCTCAGGAAACTTCTAGATACAATGTACTTAAATTGGTAATATCTTTTCAGAACATCAGGAGGAATCTTCTACTGCTCTGTCCTTTGGTAGAGTGTTAAGAACATTTCTCAGGTTCTACGCTTTCATTATGCATACTACGTACATGTAAGAAAGATTTGACCTTCATTTGAAGGTGTTCTCTTTCTCTCTTCTTCAGTCTTATGGGACTTCTCTTAAATGTGAGTTGGTTTTCAGAATGTATTCCCTGGTAACAACCTTTCTAGGTGAGACAATGTTTTTTGCCTGCATGTGTTAACTCAAATGCTCTATACCTGACAACAATAAAGCATAAAAAGGAGGGATGTAGGTTTTCATTCAATAAGTGATTTCTTTTATATCAGATACATCCTCTGACACCACATCCAGCTTCTTTGAAGGTCCTCTGAAACGAATAGTCCTCTGAAATGAATACCCATAGTGGACAGTCTCCTGCAGATTATGAACCATGTAAAATGAGAGTACTTTCATGGCTTTGTATATAAACTCTCTGGGTTTGAGACTCCTAGACAGTGCTATTATGCATCATGCTGCTTGTATTTCATATGACAGATGACAAGCAAGAATAACAGATGTAAATAATCTCACTGAAATCATCATCACCTTCATGATAATACCACTTATCAAACGATTTAAAAAAAAACCCACAAACTTGCAGTGCTGCTGAGTCCATGTGGCCATGATCTCTGAACTATTTCCAGTTTTCTATGAACACTGTGGAAGTTCCATTACAAAATTAGTCACAAGTTGCTCCTTTGGATGTTCTTATGGTAAGTGCTCTACCTTCTTACCCCATAAGCTTAGGAATCTGGCCTCCTTTATCATAATGTCCTTAATTGAACAGCTTTCTCCAACAAAAGACTATCTGAGGAAGTAGGAAATATCAAAGAAATTTGTATCAGATGAAGATAGAGAGAAGCAAAAAAGATCTAATTTCACTTTACTTTTTAAAATAAACTCATCTGTGGTGCAATAGGAAACATAATTTAATGCAAAGGAAGTAATTCAAGAAAACGATGGACAATGAAAGCAAGGCTTTTACATTAGCTGGTACTGTGCCTGAATTAGATCTTACACTACATGACTAGCTTATAATCACAGAGCTACAGGTAGACACTGCAATCTTTGAATACATAAAAGGCAATTGCTGTTACTCATGGAGTAACGTTCAAATTACTGTCAGCAACCATCAGATTTGTCACTAGTGTCTCACTAATGTTATATAAAACAAAGCAAAAAAAAACCCAAATAACTGAGTTATAAAAAAGTAAACTTCTCCCATAATATACTAGTTTTATAGTTATTATTTTCTACATTTCCAGAGAGATGACAGACAGAGGTAATAAAAATGACAATTTTTTAAAATTTTTGGTTTGGTTTGTTTTTTTTTTGAATAAGCTCATTTAAAACTCTTGCTTACTTTGCTCTTAATCTAACATAATACTCTTAAGAATCCTTATAAGACTACATAAAGTATTTGTGGCTTAAGGGAATAGTAATGAACTATGTGTTTTTCTCAAGTTATTAGTTCAAGTTTAGTGTAGATTCATAATTAACTCTTACTCTTTCTCAGGATTTTTAGGTCCTTCTATGGCCTGTAGAAAATAAATAATTGGTTTTACAGTGGTTTCTATTACAGCATATTGATATGTCTTTAGTAACTTGAGTGACACAAAGAGAGAGGAATGGGAGTGTAATCTGCCATGTTCCATTAAGGCTCTAGGACTGTACAACCACATCACATATTTATCAGGAATGAACTTCATGCCAATCTAACATGTAATCTCAGACATCTTGACAGTTAGATACAGTTTAGAAATAGGGGTACACAGTGACTTTGATCCAGCCTGATCAAACTTTTCTGAAATATCACAGTGAAGTGATATTGAAATTGCTTCAGAAGCAGTGTCTGACTTCCCTTCTAATAAGCCTTGGCACAGTACCATGAAAGAAGCAGGGGCCAGCTGTATTCTTGGTATAGAACTCCTGTGAAGCCAATGAGAATAAACCACGAAGACATTTCACTAGAAGGTGAAATCCTGTCATTTGTAATGCTGAGAGAATACCACAAAAGTCAGCTGGGTTACACAGGTATTACTGAAGTAGTTTTCCTAGTATGGTGTTTAAGCTAGCAGTATTAAAAAATAAAGAATAAGAAAGCAGAAAGTTAATTAACATGATACACAAATCAAACTCCCAAATAATATTTAATTTTGGTTTTTAGATATCAGATGTGACCATTCTTCCAGTAAAAAATAAGCTAAAATTGCACTAAAATGAACTGAATTATTTAATAATATTTAGCAATCACTAAGCCTTAATTTGCATGTTTGCAGTGTAATAGAATGAAATCCTCTAAAGAGATTTGTACATACTGCAGTCATTTCTATAAATCATTGTCAGCATTTTGCAACATGCTATCTAAGGTTCAAATTTTGCACCACATTTAAACCTCTGCATAAATAGGAATTCTTCTGAAATCAGGTGATTACACCACAATAAAACCTAAGTCAGCAAAATTCTGTACTTTAATGGTCAAACAATGTTGTTCAACACCTTCTTTGCAACTTGATGGGTAGTAACTGAGAAATTGGTAAAACTATTTTGATGTTTAAAATTTGTGGGATGTTTAATTAGCCCACTTAATCATGCTATACTTGTCAAAGCATGAATTTCTGAATCCTAGTTGTACAGATTCTAATTGCACAGGACCATATTCACACCCCAAAACATATCTAAATGCTCAGTTCTCTTCAGTATATAGTGAAGGGTGAAGAAAAAAGATGAACAGAGACCAATCATAAAATCTATAACTAGATGTCAACAACTATTAAGACATATCATAGCTGCAGGTACAAGAGCAGAGAAAGCCATTTACACTGTAATCAGATTACAAGGCCACACAACTGCTTCTATCATGACCAACAATTGCAACTTACAGTCTGGATATTTTCCATTCATGACATATATCACTGTTGCAGGAAATTTCCTAGATGTTTTAATAGGATGGTTAACCAGAGATTAGCCTTTATAATTTAAAATTTTAATATGGCATAGCAATAGCCAAAAATTCATGCAGACTTAAATGTGTGTTTCCAGCATTATCTCACATTAGAGGGTTAATTACTTTCTTGTTCTTAATATAGAACTGCATTCAGTTGCTAAGGAAACCAATGATTTCCTCATGTCTACAAGTACTTGAATCATGTTTTGGTTTCTTTGTTTTTAGGGCTGTTTTCTGGGAGGTATTGTTGTTGCTATTGTTTTTCAGTAATGTTAAATCAGAAAAGGAGAAATAACACCAAGAATTAAAAATGGAAAATACAGGCTGACCTAGCACATTGTGATGGTGAGGCAGAACAGTGTTTTTCCTGTGGGAAAACAAGCTGTAGGCTCTGTCTTTGTTTCCTCCCAGAAAGCAAAGTTAGAAGCAGGGGTTGTATGCTGACTTTGATCCCTGAAACTGGTGGTGACTCACTTTACTTTCAGCCAGCTCAGGCTACTTTGCCCATTAACTATAGCAAATCACCTTTCTTCTCACACTCTTCTTTAGGTGTTAGATGTGATAAAAGTACATATACCATGGTTGAAAACATTCAAGTTAGCTCCGGTTGCAGAAAGTCTAGAACCAGGGAGCCTCAACACAGAGAACAGTCCTTCAACACCTACTTTGGTAATGTGTTGTCCTGGTTTGAGTGAGAACAGAGCTGGTTCTGTTTGGTGATTTTGCTTTTCAGGCCAGTTCTTCTAACTCACTGCACTGTCTGAAGGTAGCAGGCTGTTTTCCCAGGCAGTGTCTGCTGCTGGCAGTGACAACACCCCATGGTTAGAGTTACTACCAAGGGTTGGGGTGCAGACCAGGGCCACTGCTGGATCTTCTGTACCACACTGGGGCTGCATGAGAGTGAAAGGCCACACTTGCAGGGAGGAGTGGAGAGGGCAGGTGACCCCAAACTGACCAACGAGGTATTCCAGCCCCTATATGTTGTATTTGATATAAAGCAGAGGGAGGTGTATGGTCTATAGCTTTGCTTGCTAGTTTGCTTGCTTCCTACTTGCCCTCTCTCTGGGGGTTCCCAGGCTCCTCATCCCCTCCAGGAACACTTTGCCAGCGTTGCTTGGCTTGGCTCAGGTTGCCTTTCAGTTCCTTCCTCAGAGCATCCCTCCCTTTGGGGAGGAAGGGAGTTAACAGAGAGCATGTTATTGGTCTAAGGGGCTGCCCTAACCCTAAATGTGACATGTGTAAATTATCAGAAATTCAGAACGAGCTCATAACAATGTGCATTGCTACACCCAGCTAGATCCCCCCCTAGAGGTAGGTTACTAACCAGAAGAATCTGATTCAGCTGCAGAACTGTTTTAATATCAAGAGAGAAATAAAAAGAAGGGACTGGTGAAAGGAAGAAAATTAGAAAATCCATTTGAAGAACATTCCATACAACAATGAGCCTGGAAATGGAAATTTAGAGTGAATATAATATTTTATATTATTTTGAACTAAATTTAATTCTTGTAATTATTTTAATATCTTTTATGTTCCAGTACTTAATGTATTATATTATCCCACTTTTCCACAAGGTAAAGGGTATTATTCAACACTGTGATCACTTTATTACAATTTTGCCTGGCAAGCTGTAAATAGTATTTAGTGATAAAACTGGCAACTGAAGGACTTCAGAATCTTCACTCATTGTTCTAAACCATGTATACTTATTTCCATCTCTTACAAGGAATGTTATGTCTATGCTTAAACACAGGACCATATGCAGCAACATTAAAGGGAGAAGCAGAAAAAAGAAAATCACCTTAGGTTTCTTCTGTGAAAGGGTTCATAGAATTGTAATTAGATAGGCATGATTTGTCCATTTAACTGCATTTTAAAGTCCCTAAACCTATCCAAAAAGCACATCTGTTTCTCTGACTACAACCCTTTATGAGTGTAAGGATCTGAAGTGATGACCTTAGCCAAGAAGCCCAGTAGTATCCTGGGACGCATTAAAAAGAGTACAGCCATTAGGTCAAGTGAAGTTCTCCTTCCCTTCTAATCTGCTCTAGTGAAGCCACATCTGGAGTATTGTGTCCAGTTATGCAGTCCCCAGTTCAAGGGGTGGGGGGTGGGGGGGACAGAGGTACCAGAAAGAGTCCAATGAAGAGCTATGAGGATGATTAAGGGACTGGAACACCTCTCTTACAAGGAAGGGCTGAGAGACCTGGGTCTCTTTACCCTGGAGAAGAGAAACTTGAGAGGGGATATTATCAATGTTTGTAAATATGTAAAGAGCAGGTGTCCAGAGGATAGGGTCTTTTCAGTGATGTCCAGTGACAGAAGGGCCAATGGTCACAAATTGCAACATGAGAAGTTCCATCTGAACATAAGGAAAAATCTTTTCACCGAGAGATGGAGCACTGGAAATGGCTGCCCCAAGAGATTGTGAAGTCTCCTTCTCTAGAGGTATTAAAAAGCCATCTGAATGTAGTCCTGGTGAACTGCTCCAGGTGCTCCTGCTCTGGCAGGTGAGTGGTTGGACTCGATGATCTCCAGAGTCCCCTTCTAACCTCTACAACTCTGTGATCTTTTTAGTCGTAGAAATAAGTGCTGGAACAGGTTCTCCAGGGAAGCAGTCATAGCACCAAGACTCAGAGTTCAGATAGCATCTGGATGACACTCTTAGTTGATTGGTTTAGTTTTAGGTAGTCCTGTGAGGAGGAAGGAGTTGGACTCAATGATCCTTATAGGTCACTTCCAACTTGAGATATTCTATGATTCTAAATAATTACACTTTGTATTTATCTGGGAAAAGCAGAAAGATAGTGAATGAACAACTGAGTTATTAAGCAGTTTTATCAATTGTAGCTGAAGCTATTTTTTGAAGCTCAGAATCAGTGGAAGTTGATAAAAATCAAATAATTGTGAAGGTGGGATTTTCCAAGTAACACATGTGTACTGATGAGGGTATTGCTCAATTTTATGAAACCAGTTTTTAATCATTTAAGATTCATAATTTATTACAGTTTTCAGAATTATATTCAGAGCTATTACTTCAATGGAAGACTTCACTTCTAGGAAAATTCTTAACAGACTTGCTGCAGAGATTGTCCAGATCCCCTCGGAACCAAATTCCCTCTGGTCTGGTCCATAGTTACTGTTTATGGTGCTAGTGAGAATATTTCCACTTACTCATGAAGTTTTCTAAGTAGAATATTCATTATAAAGGATATCTTTTGTTTTCCTCTGATGTTTTTAGGTTTTATCTAACTTTTGTTTATATTTGAGTAGACTATTAGGTCTTTTTTAATTAATTACATATCAAATAATATATCTTTCATTATTAGTCCTCTTAATGCATTAAAATGTTCTTCAGATCATACATCACACATACTTGTTTTCCAAACAAGCCTTACATAATGTGTGGTGATATAATCCTTAGAAAGAAAAGGCAAAGGCAAGGGAGAAAAGCATGTGTATAAAAATGAGTCTTAAGTACCTTGCATACAAAGTGTCTGAGACAGGATTTTGCCCTTCACATGACATAGAAGTTGCTCAGATACTCGGGGTAGGAAACAATATAAGCCTAAAGTAGATTATGAAAATCAAAGGTCAGATTTACTGTTGTACTCTGTCTTTGTGTAGCTCCAGTGACACAAAGCAGTCACAAACTCAGCTAAATCTACTAAAGTAGATGTTTTAACTATGTTTATAGTTGATCTATAGAATGCTCACAATCTTTGTTTTAGCTGCAAAAAATCTTAAGCAACTAATTTTGACATGGCAATCACCATTAAGTAATCAATATAAATCAGCAGCTACAATGCAATATGAGATTCCACATGCCTACTTTCTCTTAATTAATGGGTAAATGACTGCAGCAACTCAGCTACCATGGTACAAACTGTGATGAATGTGATAATTTTTAGTGGTGAGCATAAATGAAACTGCTATAGCAAGTAAAATAATTTTTTTTTGTTTCTGATTTTTCTTTTAGGTGGCAGTGGCAAATTCAGAAAGCTTTTTAACTCAGTATTTACTTGTCATATTGTACCTGTCAGGTAAACTATGAGCTATTTTTTAAAGTTATTATTACTTTATACATATATAATTAAATACTGAAATAAGAAACTGCAATGACTTTAATTCTGTTTTAAAGACTTTTTTTTTTTTTTTTTTTTCCTGAAACCATAGAAAAAACTGCCATTATCATGAGTTGATTCCATTGTCAAGAATGATGGCAGATGACAAGTTGTGGAAACAGCTAAATAATATGCATGTTCCTGTTTTTTAGTCTTCCAGGACAGAGAAATATGGTTTTAATCCTCCACAAGGAAAACAAACAAACAAACAAATAAGTAAAAAGTCTTGCAACAACAGCATTCTGTTGACTGACAAATAAAAAGTGTACACTAAAGCAATATAAAATTCTACTAATTCCAAACTGACAAAGTGTAGGAGACTTAAATCTGACATACTCTTTTAACTCTACCATTAGTTCATTTTTCTCCATTTGTAGCATGGGCTAAATGAAGCATCTAGTCAAGCTGTGAATTTCATTGGTCTTTCCTGTTCAGGGACTGAGCAATCTTAATTTTATTTAACCTTATTTTTTATTGAATTGACCACAGCCACAGTAGAGAATTGCACTTGCCGTTTTACAGAAATATTGAAAGAAGAGAGTTCCTTAACTTGCACCCAATCTACTAATCTAGTCAATAATTCAGACTGGCCAATAGGCAAAGCAATTGCCTGCAGCTATTGCAGTCATGATTGAACAGGACAAGCAAGATCCTTTCTTCAAATAACTTCTCTCACTATTTCCAGCAGGTCTGTTACATATGGAATGCATTTTAAAAATTTAGTAAACCATCATCCTTCGTGTTTAGCTTGACACTTCTGAATTATGGACTCAGAGACTTGAGGCTTGAAAAGAGAAAGGTGGAGTCTGCAAGCAAAATAGGGTCAATGTAGACAATGCACGTATTCATTCAACTATAAAGTGTTTGCAATGGATTGCCTCTGCATTCTGAAGTGAATAGTACTTTTCTACCAGCCAAATGTTGTGTGTACTTCTGTTCACTCCGATCATTCAAATCGGCAAAAAACCCAAACCCCTCAAAAGCCCAGTGGTAGAAGATCAACATCAACAAATAACATCAAAACTTAAGTTGTTTACAAATAAGGAATGAGAGCCAGTCCACTTAAACCTTCTTCTTCCACTTAAACCATCTTCTAAATTACTTCATACTGATGTGGTAGCTGAGGTGGAAGAGATGCAAATCTGTGTGTCTAAATGTAACATACAGCTCCTCTTGGAGCCAACACAGCAGACACAAAGATCCAGCTGAGGAGTGACAAGATTTCTGTCAGGACCAACTAAGTCACTCAAAGTAAGTCATGTGAATCAAACAATGTTGTTATCCTTTAAGATGTTTTCCTTTCTTCTTAGATCTCATGTCTGTGTCCTAACATGGATTGTGATCTGATTCACATCAGGAAATTCATGTTTTACTCAAAAATGGTATGAATGAATGTATAAGCAATGTGCACAAGCAGAGAACCAGCAAAAAAAAGGAGGGAGTGAGGTAACTTGATAGTATCGGTGAATTTGTGCACAAATCAGGATTAGGATTATCTGCTCATAAATTTAGTCATATTAGTAAAGTGCTTGTGACTGGTGTGTGATCATTCCAGGCTGTATGTGCATTCAGTGAGAAGCTGACAACTGTTGGAGAGGATTTTGTCCACTAAAGATTGTCTTAAAAGGCTGATCTTTCCCTCTAGGTGACACAAGTCTCAGTGAAGGCTGACAAGTCCTCTAACACTGTGTCTTATTTTACTGCCTAACTATTTAGGGTATGAATACAGGTTCTTCTTAGCACCCTTTCTTTAAAATATGTTTCATGAAAAACAAACAAATGAACAAAACAAAACAAAAGATTCCTCTTTGTCCAGTGAATATTTCTACATAATCAATCATATTTGTGGAATTACATTTTGAGCACACTGAAGACAAAGCTCAAAATTCATTTATAATGAAGAACATTAGATCATATTCTGTAGAGTAGTAATGTTTCACCCCAATAATTTATTAATCGTGATTATTTTTCCATTGAATGTTTAAATTGAATTTTCATAAAAAAGAATAAAATTCTTAAAATATATACATATAGAACTGTCCCAAACAGAAAATATCATCTTCGGAATTTCTACATTCCTGAGCCATGAAAAATAGCTGCTGGATAATTCTGTCCTTCTGGCATGACTTAGTAATAGAGTAATGATGTGCTTGAGATATCATTAAAAATCTGAGCACTAGTTCTGGAAATTATTCTCCTATTTAAATAGCCTGGAAAAGAAGGCTTGAAGATCTTTAATTTCTTGTTATATATTATCCTATAGCAGGAAAAAATAAACAGAATTTTTTTTTTTTTTCAAGTAAAGAATTTCACAATATTTGAGAGTCTTTGGGCATATTATATACATCATTATTTTGATTCATAATTGCTATGTCATGGCATGACATGTCATAAAGTGTGCTTTTTTATGTGAACTACAAATAAAAATGGAAAACTCATAGGCAAACAGCTATTAAATTTGTTTACATCAAAGATGAAAGAATAACAGGTATAGAAAGGCATATACAGATAATTTAATGTGCATATTTTGCATTCATAGTTATCTGTAGAGCTTTCAGTAAGAAATAACACCTAGCTTTCTGTAAGAAAGTAAATATAATACAATAATATTTATCATCAGTTCTCAAGAGAACTGTTTCAAGATGGATCCTCCATTGTATAATTTTAAAGAGAAATACTGAATATTAGATACACTCTTAGTAAATGTGGGCAGCCCCTAAGACTTTAATAACAGACACTCGCTGTTAACGCCCCTCCCTCCCCAAAGGGGAAGAGAAGGAGAATAAGGGAGAGAGACTTAGTGATTGGAAAAGGAAACTAGAACAGCTTTAATGATAATAATAATAAAAATAATAATAGAATATGTACAAATATATATAAAACCAGTATCGAATCCAGCCCCCCGATGGTAATGACACCACCATCACCACTGATGCTGTGGAGCAGGCACTGGGGCAGTCCCAGACTGGACCCACAGCAGACGGGAGCTGTGTTCAGGAGCTGGATTCTGGTACTGGATTCAGGAACACGCCGATTGGCATCGAAGGCAGAACGGACAGAGGCCTCCTGGGATGCTCTGAGGAAGGAGCTGAAAGAGGACCTGAGCCAAGCCAAGCAACGCTGGCAAAGTGGTCCAAGAGGGGAGAGGAGCCCGAGAACCCCTAGAGAGAGGGCAGTGAGTGAGCAAGCTATAGACCCTCCAGATCCCTCTGCTTTATACCAAATACAACATATAGGGGCTGGAATACCTCGTTGGTCAGTTTGGGGTCACCTGCCCTGTCCACTCCTTCCTACAGGTGCAGCCTTTCACTTTCTGCACCCCAGTGTGGTGCACAAGGTCCAGCAGTGGCCTTGGTCTGCACACCAATCATTGGTAGCAACTCTAACCATGGGGTGTTGTCATTGCCAGCAGCAGACACTGCCTGTGAAAACAGGTTGCTGACTTCAAAAAGTGCAGTGAGTTAGAACTGGCCTGAAAAGCAAAATCACCAAACAGAACCATCTCTGTTCTCACCCAAACCAGGACAAATTGAAACACAGTTTTCAAATAGGTTCTAAGTTAAACATAACCATTTCACCTATCCTCACTCCTTGATACTGAGCAGCCACCAAATATTCTTAGTTCTTTCAGATAATAATTCCCTCTTACCACCATAGTTTGGAATTACAAAAAAAAAAAGTGAAAATTTGAGTCTTGGGAAAAAGTAACAGCTGAATGCTTCTGGGACATTAGTAACGTTTGTGAAGAGCTCACTGAATATGAGACAAGATCAACCTGTCATGCTCTGCAGTAAGTTTAGTACCCACAAGACTCTCTCTCCATGTTGTTTGATTTTACTTCAGTTAATATTCAGGAGAATTTATTCCAACATTGCTGAGGTTATGGGTTATTTTGGGGTTTTGGATGTTTTATTTTTCTTTATTTTGTGTTTTTCACTCCCCCTCCTATGTTCATTAGTATTGTTCTGTGGTGAAAAAAAAAAAAAAAAAGTTTGACATTGCTAAGTGAAAGTGCATTAGGATATAATACATAACAAGTGTACTAAAAATCTAAGATTTATTGCAGATGTATTACTCACTTTTCCCTGGTAACAACTAGAAAATTCCTAAATCTCTTCAGTTGGTGCTTGGCACAGATTCATGTTATCAAGTGTATACTGCCATTCGAATAAACTTCATTACACTTTTTTTTTTGGTTGCTCAGTATCTATGAATATTCTTAATAATAAATATGCTTTGATCATGAAAAAGGAAGCAACCAATGTCCCAAAAGCTAAATGATGCGTCACCCTCCTAAGACAAGTCTGATAATCCTAATATATATTATCAGCAAATAAAGACTCTTCCTACTCAGCTCAGCTTGCTTAAATTTCAGTACAATCTGGAGGTTTCAGAGGTCATTACAAACCAGTGTAATAACAAAAATACCTATAAGGTTGTCCACATGCCAGAATAAACAACTGAGTTGAGGGAAAGGTTCATCATTTTAGTTTTGAACATTATTTTCTGTTGGAGCCTCAAGATACCAGCCAGCCTGGTTTATGGGTTCTAGACTCTCAGTCAGCAGTTGCTGCAAATGAAAGTTTATCTAAGGGGCCTATTAATTGATCTTCATGTAACCTTCTTCTATCCCACTGGTTTGTACTTTGAGATTGAATACAAATGCAATCATGCAGAATCATGGGTCACTGGAAATGTTTTCATTCCAACAGTACAAGTAGGATATAGTTTCAGAGGTACAGTTAAATATCTGCTATATATGAATTTATATTCCAGCTGGACAGATCTCTCATTAAGTGTAGGATTCCCCAAGAGATTTTATAAAGTATTATTCTCCCAGTTTTGGTGTCAAAGGCATATCAAGACCTTTGACAAGTTCTTTGTAACCAATTAACCCTAAAAAATGTTATGGGGGAAAAGAAAAAAAAATATGCATAGCTTCATTAAGTGATTATGACTAATGCAGTCTTCTTATAACTGTGTTTAAGGAACTGAATAGTAAAAACACCAGAAAAAGAGGATACCTTCATTAAGTGGAAATGAGCTATGTTTAGAAAGACTAGTTCTAATGGTAAAAAAAGTACACTTTTTGGCAATCTAGGTGAAACTCTTAAAACACTCTTTATGCACAGTATTGTGTTGATTTTTTTTTTTTTTTCTGATAATGAAGCACTTCTATTAGTTAATATATTTACCCTTGCTGAAGTGGTAATTTCAATAAACTAGCTATATTCACTAAGTACCTATCACTTATATTCTGCTTCATATTTTTATTGTTGTAATAAAGGATCCACATTAAGACAAGAAGAAAATTCAGTCAGATTTATGCTAAATACAAGGAATCAAAAGAAGCTGACCATGATTATATAAACCTATATGTTGGAAGCTGAATTCTATACCACATTTTAGAGGTAAGTAAATCTAACAGTCTGATTTTCAGGGATGTTTCTGATCTATTAAATTTATAGCAGACAACAGAGCTTAAAGATTTTCAACACTTTTCAAAATTGCTTTGCTTTTACTTGGGTGCCCAGATGAAGATTAAGGAATGCAACTTCAGGCATCCCACTGCGACAATTTTCACTTCTGTCCTTTTTGCTCTCTCTTGTTATGCCTAATGCCAGCAAAAACCTAGTGGAAATATAACAATTTAATAAAGATAAAGTACAGAAAAAAGAAATTACTCAGAATTCCAGCTGAGTTTTCCACTTTGCTGGTAATTATCATAAATGCCTCCCCATGACTGGAAATGAAAAGAGAAACTGCTGTTACTGCCACTTCCCTGTTCTCTATGTTTCTTTTTTTATCCACAGTAGCCCCCTAAACAAGTTATCCAAAACCAACAAGCTGTGAGGTTCAGCTAGTATGCACTCATTTCAAAAGCACTTTGGAACACAACAGTACTAATACTCTGCTTTTCTTCTCAGATATTTGCTTCTCTGACACCACATAACATTCCAAAGAAAAGATGGCATTTCACAGAAATGGGGAGGGGGAAAAAAAAAACAACAAAAAACCAACAACAATGGATAAAGGAAATAGTCAAACATTGCTACAAAAGTTCTCAGGGCTCTGGCATAGGTATTATACATGTTCCTGTTAATATACTATAGCTTATTATCCTAAGACTTGTCATCTCTTGGTGAGGAATTGATCAGGAGCTAAAGAGATCTTCATATAAGATGGGGAACACAAAAATACTCTCATCCAAGTACAAGGCATGTAGAAGAATTAAAATTAGAGGAAGGACAGAAACAGCTTGAGATGCCAAGTGGAGAAGCCCGTGGAGAATAGTTACCTAATAGACCACATCAGAGGCACTTTGAAGTCTCAAGCAGCCCCAAGTCAGAAGAAATGGGGAAGGCCAGCATGCAGAATCACTATATTACCCTCACTGGACACTGATACAGTGCACAGACTCCAGGCATTCCTCTTAAAAGCCTGATGATTCATCAGAATAAAAGACATTACAGATCACAAAATATTCCTGTCTGATTGCAGAAGCTAAATGTGCAGCCTAGTCAGCTTAGACTCCCTTTCTCATCAGTGGAGAGAGATAAGCACATTGAAGAAGCAGTTCAGATCACATGGGAGATAAAAGTACCTTCTTGAAGGGCCCTTTCTACATTTTTTTTATTAACTAGAGGGTAAACTGATGCTGACTAGGCTCCTAATTCAGATATTAAGTCTAGAGATGGGTAGGAATAATTTGATCTCCAAGTTTGTGTTATATCTGGTTTGAACTGACAGGCAGAAGTAGCACTGTTGCAGTAAGATAATAAAATCACATTTTACTAATAGATACTATTTCCTTTTGTGTATTTCACAAAGGAATTAATTGTGTTAGATTAAAATAAAACATTTACTGTTGTTGAAAAAAATAGCACAAGGAGAGAAATATAGATTTACCACTGTATACAGTGTTTACTCTGCTTTCAGTTTTAACAGTATTATGACCCTGAAATTAGTTCTGGTTTATACAAAACATGTTAGTACTGATTTTTGAATAATACAAATGAAAACAACGTATTGTCTTGAAAGGTCATTCAAGAGGGACATAAAGGAAATTGCAGAATGTTAGATGACAGTCCACATGATCATCTATTTAATTGCGGTGTCATTACATATAATCAGTGTTCTAAATATATGTCAGTGTTATAAAGTTACCTACACAGGTTATATAGAAATAAACAGCTTTAAAAATGAAAGCATCTTCTAGCATTCAGCACTAGAAAGGGTATCTGACGTCCTATGTATTAACTTAAAAATGGCAATTTATTTTTAAGTGGATGAGTCTCTTCAGTTAGACTAAAGGACACTGAGAATATCATTTATATTATCATTACATATTATATTATATAATTTAAAAGGGAACTATAGGCCTTTTAGGATTCTTACTCTTGCATACCTTCACTATGGAAGTAAATGAGGATAATGAAAGTGTGAAAAGTAGTCAATGTTTTCTAATAAATATTGGATATTTTTCCAGGCAAAACTTTCTTCTTTTTTTTTGAAACAATATAAAAGGTGTATGAAGGGAATGCAGTTCTGCAAACATAACAAATCAGCATCTTAGCAAAGCATTTGATAGAATCTCATGAAATATTGCTCTGAAAAATCAAATTTCCTTGCATACGAACCGTATGATATAGCATGAAAAGGAGCTCAATAGCCATAAACGGTAGTTAATGATGACCGACAACTTATCAGATAGGGAAAGATGTCTAGGGGCATACTAGTATAGAAGCTTTCACCCTCCTGCTTTATCTGACATCTTCATTAATAATTTAGAAAGGAGTTCAAGTATCACATTAATGAAATTCGCAGATGATGCTAAATTGATATATGATGCAATTGATATATGATGAGAATGACAAAGAATAAAAGAGATGGACACTAGGTGTGAATCCACATAGATGCTAATTATCTGGCACTTCCACCAACTTCACCAGCTTAAAGTTTATTTTATACTCCACAGTACGCATATGTGTTCTTGAAACATATTTCCAAAGTCAACTCCAACCCTGATTCCAAACTGTTCTTAAAAGTCTTTTCATTGTCAATGGAGAAAAGCTATCCATAATGATCTCTAAGAGATACAGTGATATTTTTTTTTGCCTAAGAAAAAATAAATAAATGAGAAAGAAGAAAGTAGATATCTGTACAGGAAACCCTATGGATGGAGAATAAAGAGCATTTTAACAGATTACTTTTTGTACTTTTAAATATGTTTAAATATGAAATACACTGAAGAAATCATTAATGTCATATAATACAATTTGCATGAAATACATTCTATATAACTAGTAGTACAAAAATGCTGGAATTAGAGGGAAGAAAATCTCAGCTAGTTCCCTCCTGTTCTTTGCACATAGGAAGATCAGTAGGAACTTAAATTTGTTTGCTTATGACTGAAATAGTTGATGGATTACTTTATACGACAGTTCCTCATATCCAGTTTCTTCATATTGGCTGGATTTTTATCTCCTAGTGACATACAATCATATATTTTTTGCCTGCCTTTGCACCCTTGTCGAGATATTGCCTTCAGTCAAGTTCGCTGACTGAAGAAGCAAAATCACCTTTCCGTTTTTGCCTCTTTCCTCCTTTCCCATGAGGATCATATTGCGGGATCAGGCATTGTGTTCTTATAACACAAGCTCAGTGCTGCTGCTGAAATGAAAAGCTATTATTAAATAACAACTCAGATAGTGAACATTACACAAAGAATACTAACTTCCAGCTTGACTGGTTTTATTTGTGAATGTTTAGATTTAAAAGTTTTCTCTAAATGTAGATTTTGGGTTTGTTAGATTCATTAAGCATCTTTTGCTGTTTAAATAGCATATTTCCATACCTTGCCCAAGTAAAACTTGTTACACACTTTCAAAAGCTTTCAGTCCATACAGACTATAGTTATG
Organism: Chloroceryle amazona; assembly: GCA_027560015.1. NCBI lineage: Eukaryota > Metazoa > Chordata > Aves > Coraciiformes > Cerylidae > Chloroceryle > Chloroceryle amazona. The sequence continues at coordinate 14,426 of JANHFX010013902.1, read as the reverse complement.
TCAGTACATGAAACTCTTTCATATGTAAATAAGTTTTGGGCTGGTTTGTTTGTTTGTGGGGTTTTTGTTTGTTTGGGTTTTGTTCTGTTGGTTTTGTTTGTTTGTTTGTTTGCCTGGGGGATTTTGGGGGTGTTTGTTTGAATGAAAGGAACAAACCAAAATTTATCTGACAAGTCCTGCTTATATTCTTCCACTGGTTCTGTTTTATTTTAAATTTGTGAACTTCAAGGATTCTGAAGAGGGAAAAATGCTTAAAATGGAAGAAAGCTGTAAAAGATTTTGGAAAGGGAATTCAAAGTTAGCAACAAAATTTTTCTTTTTGGTTCATATAGTACAGTGAAAACCAGTTTTGTGTACATACTTTTGAATAGGAGATAATTTAAATTTTTTTATATATACTCAGTGAAATACAAAAAATAATTAGTTTATTAGTCTCAAATTTTTTGAAAGGCTTTGCACTTTGTCAGAATTCTATAAAGGTAAAACCTTCTGTATCCTGGTTTGCACAATCAGTGTGGGAGGTTTGTCCCTCATACTCCAGAAGGACTTAATGCATGGTGGTGAGACAACCACTGTCATGAAAGCTGTTTAATATATTTAGGGAGGAGTAGGCTTTTGTACAATAGGGATTAACCAAATATTCTGCTTGAAAATCTTGAACAGTTAATAATAGCCATCATATACTTTGGAAGATCTTGTAACTGCCCAGACTATCAGAGTCTGTGTTTATTCCTCTAGACAATGGCATATGCAGCTTTATTAGGGCATCTCTTTATGCACTTATAAGCAGGATTTCTACCAGGTATCCCTCTTGAAAATGTATAAAGATGAAAAAGCATCATAAAATGATGCGTGACTCTAAAAAGAGATAAAAAAAAAAAGTTTTTAAAAGTTCATCCTTTTTTATTATCAGACAATTATGAGTGTGGAGAATTAGTCAGATATGCCCAGCTACACAATTTGCAAATGTTCCTTTGCAGAAACAGACGTAGCATGCACATTAATAAGATATACTGCATATGTAGCTTCTAGTTTACATGCTTTGGTTACAAACAGAATGTCATGTCTTAGGGGACAGCATGATGGCATTGATGTAACTAGCAATAAAACACAGAAACAGAATAAATGAACCTTTATTGGCTTGTAACTTTTCAACACTCTTTAAAATCTTAATGTTGCTTGCTACTTTATTAGAAGAAACTCAGTTGCCTCAGTGCCAGCAAATATCAGCTGAAATTAAGGACTGAGAAATCCCTATTGATTATAACATTACTGTGTTACAAAAACAATTTACATCTCAATTCTTAGAACACTGAAGAGTCTTAGGTAGCTCCCTCATTACCGAAAGTTAAAACATATAAAATGAGACCTTACATTTTAAACTATGTGATGGATTTAAAGTTTGTTAGATTTGTCATTACAGTGATTGACAAGAATAACTGTCATGTAAAGCATACTTTAACATTGATAACTTTATTATTGTAAACTTGACTATGTTTCTGTCAAGAAATAGAAGGAAATATGACAGTTGATCTCACAAATATGCAGTTTTAATGTTGCAAATATATTTATCCTTCTACATAACCTAGATTGCTAAAATTGCGACAACAAATATGAACCTAATGGAGCACTTTTTTCTAAATAATGTCATTCCACATTTCAGAACACTAATGTAGCTGAGTAAACTCCTGGTAATTGAAACTGTGCTTATTCCCACAGGTGCAGGTCACATTGAAAAGTTTATTTGACCTTGGCTTTGCATTTTGGACTAAAAAATCACTACCATGGTGTGCTGAGTTTGTCTGGGAGAGAGCTGATTTTTCTTCATAGCATCTAGTACGGGGCTGTGCTTGGGATTTGTGCTGCAAACAGTGTTGATAATTTGGAGATGATTTAGTTATTGTTGAGCAGCATTTACACAGAGTCAAGGCCTTTTCTGCTTCTCACATCACCACACCAGTCAGTTGGCTGGGGGTGCAAAAGAATTTGGGAGGGGACACAGCCAGGACAACTGACCGTAACTGATCTGAGGGATATGCCATACCATATGATGTCATGATCAGCATATAAAGCTGGGGAAAGAAGGAGGAAGGTGTGACATTCAGAGTGATGGTGTTTGTCTTTTCAAGTAATCGTTAAATATGATGAAGCCCATCTTTCCTGTAAATGGCTGAACACCTGCCTGCTGATGGGAAGTGGTGAATGAACTCCTCATTGTGCTTTGCTTGTGTGCGCAGCTTTTGCTTTACTTCTTAAACTTTCTTTATCTCAAGAGTCTTCTCACTTTTACTCTTCCAATTCTCTTCATCATCCCACCGGGGGGAGAGAAAGATTGTCTGTGTGGTACTTAGTTGCCAGCTGGGGTCAAACCACAACACATGGGAAATGTGCCAAGACTGGTACAATCTCTTTTTGATTTTGTTTTCTGTTTCTTTATTTTATATTCAGGACTATTACAAAACAAAACAATAAACAAAACCAAACAAACAAATAAAACCCACAGCAGAACACTAAAAACAAAATAATACAGATTATTAAGATTGCAAAGTCAAGTATTCAAAATTAGGGAATACTTCAATTAGATTTACCTTAAATTGATGTCATTAATTGTATGTGTTCTGATAAATTTAGCCTCATAGACTAAGTAACTTAGGTAAAGAACATAATGTAGGAAAGATTACAGTGCTTTTGTCCAAAGATCATTTTATCCTAAACTTATTTATCTGACCATAATATTTTATGAATATCTAAGGAACTGTGTAAGGCCTGTGTTATCCTAGAATATTCCTGCAATTCTGAGCAGTTTTTCTACTGCTCCTTAAAGCAAAACCAGTGTCTTTGTATTTGAAACATGAACATTTTCCCCACCCAAAACATTCTGTGATGAGTAGCTTCATAAATTAACTATAGAGTATAAAAACATATTTCCTTTTTTTTTTTCTCTTGTATCTGTTATTTTGGACATTCTTTTCTGCAGGCATTGTGGAATGCAAAGCCAAGAATATGAAGTGCAATTCCTGACCAATACAAAAAGGAGGAACAGTTATAATATCTGTTACATCTGTAATATCTGCATTGATTACCTAGTATGTAATCTTGTGTTTGGCAATTTAAGAAGCTTGTTTTGTTTTTTAAACAGGGATGTAGCAGTTGTTTGACCTCACTGGTGGGAGCTGACACACTGTAATGATATGAAATAAATGCAGATAGAATTAATGTGGAGAAAAAAAAAAAAAAAAAAAAGACAGTGGCCACATTCCATCTGTGACAATTTCAAAAAGATTACTTTGGTCTTCATGCTGCCATATGTGAAAGAAGCTCACTTAACACCTATATCAAAGGAATGAAAAGTTGAGAGATTCCCTAATCAACACAGGAGTCCAAGCTTAATTTGTTATTAGCTTTTAACCATTAAAAAATGGAGTTTGTTTTTAATTTTTCTCCATGGTCAAGAAAATCACTGAAGTGCATACACATTTTTTAACTTTAAATAGCTCACTTCTCAACCATAATATTATAGAAGCACTGAGGGATTTTCCTGGATTAATTCTCTAGCCACTAACGCAGTCCTAACTCTTTTTTGCTTTGATGTTTCCTAGACACATAATGAATTTCTAGCCCCTAGGACTCTTCCATTCTTCACTAGACTGTAAGCCTGGAGTTAAGTCTATTGGAAGGTGTACTTGTTAATGCTTAGTCTTGCAATTTCATACTGGTATCATGTTGAATTTCTAGAAGTGAACAGCAAACTTAAATAGTTACTGAAATGAGGGTTTTTGTGGGTTTTTGGTGGTTTTTTTTTTTGAAAGATAGTTTTTTCTAAAAATATCACTCTCTTCCTGTAATGAAGTTCTTTTATTTTAACTTTTCTTTCCTGGTGGAGAAAATATTGCAAAAGCTGCTTCTAACAAAAACACTCACTTTGTTTTTATTGATTTCTTTTCAACAAATGGCTAGGCAGTCACTTTTGATAAAACACTTAGTAAGAGTAAATAGATCAGGAAATACAACCTATCCAGTAGACTTTGGACAGAGTGATGAAGGCCAATCAGGGTTTCTTGTGAATTATTAAATCCATAACAGTAGCATAGACTTTTATTCATAATGCAAACACATACATAAAGCAACACAAAAAAGTACTCTGAAGTATCATGGGCATATCTTGCCATCAGACACAGAAAATTCTCCCTGATTTTAGTAAAAATGTTGATGTGTCTCATGGCAATATGAGGAATTCCCTAAGAAGAATTTAACAGATAAGTATTTTTCCTCAAATAAAAGGTTCATCTTTTATTTCTGAAAATCTTTACAGGCAGTATGAATATCAATTATAACAGGAATATCACATTTATTCCAGTTTCCAAATGGAAATGAAGTTAATTTTTTTTGATCAAAACTGCACAAAAATAAGATGAAGGCATAGTTTTAGAAAGGAAGTGAAGAATAGTATCTTAAAATAGGGGCCTGTTGTCTTTAACATCTTTATCAATAATAGGGCATTGAGGGCAGACTCAGTAAATTTGCAGACTACACTAAGTTGGATGGCAGTGTTGGTCTGCTTGAAGGTAGGAAGGCTCTACAGAGAGATCTGGACAGGCTGGATTGATGGGCCAAGGCCATGAGGCAAACCATGACAAGGTTAAATGCTGGGTCCTGGACTTTGGTCACGACAACCTCATACAATGCTGCAGGCTTGAGAAACAGTTGCTGGAAAGCTGGCCAGTGGAAAAGGATCTGGAATTGCTGGTCGACAGCTGGTTGAATATGAGTGGGCAGTGTGCCCAGGTGGCCAAGAAGGCCAACAGCATCTTTGGCTTGTATTACAGTGTGTCCTGCAGGACTAGGAAAATAATTGTCCCCCTCTACTTGGCACTGGTGAGGCCATATCTTCAGCACTGTGTTTAGTTTTGGGCTCCTCATTACAAGAAGGGCATTGATGTGCTGGAGTGGGTCTGGTGAAGGGTCTAGAGCACAAGTCTTGCAAGGAGCAGTTGAGAGAACAGGGGTTGTTTAGCCTGGAGAGAAGAAGGTTCAGGGGCATACTTCCTTGCTTTCTACAACTACCTGAAAGTTGCAACAAGGTGGGTGCTGGTCTATTTTCCTAAGTAACAAGCAATAGCAGAAAAGAGAAAATAACCTCAAGTTGCACCAAGAGAGGTTTAGAATAGATATAAGGAAAAATGTCTTCACTGAAAGGATTGTCCAGTGTTGGAACAGGCTTCCCAGGTAAAGTGGTTGGGTTTAAATATCTCACTGGAGTTGTTTATAAAAATTGTAGGTGTGATACTTCAGGACAAGGTTTAGTGGTGGAGTTGGCAGTGCTAGATTAATTGTTGGACTCGATGATCTTCAAGGTTCTTTCCAACTATTTTATGTTCCTTTCCAAATATTTTATGATTCTATGATTTCAGAATGAATGATGTACCTAGAAAAAAATTTCAAAATCATTTGAGAATATCTCTGTATGTTTAGGAATTAAGATCTTTTTAGTTTTTGGTATTTCAACACTTAGCTATATTTTACCACAGAGCAGGCTGACCATGTCATTCTAGCTCAAGTCGATTGTATTTCAAGGATGGAAAACAAAGAGGAACAGATTTTTTCTTGCACTTATCTCAAGGCAGGCCGGTCAAAATGAAGTGCACGTGCTATCTATGCAGGACTTTTCTAGCTGTAAGGAATTTTATTTCTCACTGCAATTCTTTCATTGAGTTTCTCCCTGGAGAGTGGTAAATGACAATGACTGAGACAAATTAGCCACACTGAGAGGCACTGGAAATTTTTAAAAGTACAACTTGTGGGTCCACTAGTCCCATCCAAACTGTTCCCTTTTAAAACCTGTCTGCAACCTGATACATGTTGAACTCCAATGAAACTGCCACCCATTGGTATGATTGGTTTTTTTCCAATATATAGCAACTCAAAAATGTTACTTTTTCTAGTTTCCGTGACAGTGTGATAGGATACGCTCTGCTAGACTTTGATCTGGAAATATGTAATATAATAATGTGTAAAATTGCACTGTGTGGTCAAGAAGGATTAGTCCTTAATACACAGTATACAATATCTATTTCAAATATACCAGGAAATACCCAGGATAAAGATAATTTCTGTTTAATTAACACAACTTGACACAATTTTTAGTACAACTACTTCATAAGTTCTCAGTAACAGAAGTGTCAGAAAATGTGTTACCTTTATCTGCTGGTATTCTATAGCCTCTTAAATCTAATGTGGAATGTGAAAAGCAGGGAAACACATTCAGGTTACCTAGAGAGCTTACAAAAGACAGGCTTGTGTAATCTAGGCTGTCAGCAAAAGAAAGAGATATTCATTCTAAACTAAGCACACAGTGAACAGCCAAAATCTACACTACCACGTACTCTCTCTTTAGTACCAATACTCTGCTTTTTAGTCCAGAATCACTAGTCTTTCTTAGCAGACGTAAATGTTGCTGTTTGGGATATCCATTGTTCTGGAGTGTAAATACCTGCCATCTAAATGGAACTTGGATCATTTACATGTATGTGGCAATCTCAAAAGGAGACAAACACCAAGCTGTGTTTTTAAAAGGAACTCAGTCACATACCAAAACTCAAACTCAGGAAGGATACTAAGTCCTGGCAATAATATCTGAATATCAAAACTTAAGCTAAGGACAAACTCTTTAATCTGTCAGAGTTTTGATTTCTATGGAGCAATAGCTATGAGGACTAATAGCAATATGCACTTTTTCAAATATAGACAGGTAATTTTTTCATTTTAAGGAAAAAAAAATTGTGATAGTCTCTGAACATGCCAACTACAGATTCTTGTAATAGATCCAACTAGAAATTATCAAATAGATATTTTGCCCATTTTTTTGATTGCTCTGGTTTTAGGTATTCTCTTATTTTTGGTATTCACCGACCATTAATATTTCTTGCAACATTTAAACTTAGTTTTACAGTCACACTGGGAGCATGTACAGGAATGAATTTTAGATCTTCATATGCAAATAGTATTTTTGAAACTCCCGTGGGTGTCTCTTTTCAGAAACTGGAGGAGAGGGAGGGAAGACCTAGGAAATTTATTGAGTAGGGCTGTATGTTACAAAATGTAAAAAGTAACAAACATTCATCTCAGACTGTCAGCCCATTACATAAAAACATTTTTAAAAGTTAAGGAAAACAAAGACAAAACAAAGTGTGTCTTCCCATAAAAATGAGTAAGTGTTTCAGGACGTTAGTTTGCCATGAGCATTTTCAATCCCTTTAGAGCAAACATCACTGCCCAACTATCTAACATTAATGGTAGGGTCATAATAGCATCTATTTGGTGCTTGGGATATTATAGTAAAACTAATGCCCCAAATCAACTATATATCACTGCCTAAATACAAGGTAACTATCATGACCCAATTTCTGAGCTACCCTGGGCAGTGTGCGGGGTTGTGCAAGATTAAAAAATTAGTAGTAACCAATGTCTAATAAACTTGAGGGTCCAAAGCACTAGTGCAAATGTGCTAATTAAATTAGAACTCAAGACATTTTAATGGCACTTACTGCTCCATAAACAGAGGTGAAAAGCAGTGCAGTCAGAATCTAATTTTGTGAGGATCAAACCATGTTTCCTTTAGAATTTCTTAGTATTCAACAGTGGGCAGGCACTGTTACTGAAGTGCATAAATTATATCATTTTGATCCCGTGTTAGAAAGAGCAGTTAACAGAGGCAACCTGCATGTGCAGCAGTTTTCACAGCAGCTTCTGGGCACAGCTTTGGGATTTTTTGAAAATATCTTTTGGCATCACCAGACTCTCGGAGAAACCTTAGAAGAGCATAGATACAGGAGGCTGAGACTTGTAGCAAACTAGTTGCTCTTAAACAGCTGTCGGCTGTTCTTGATTAAAATATGCTTTAAGCTTTCTTATTCTACCTGACTCCAGATTTGGCAGGGTCAAGCATCTCTTAGATATTAGGCAGAGGCCTAGAGGACAGCGAAGAAATGCCTGGTCAGTACCTTGGTAGCAGATGATGGCCTAGGAGCTGCATCTGGTGAAGAACCAGGGCTGGCTGAGCCTGAACCACACAACAGCTCTAGAGAAAAGAAGCAACGGATTGCAGTGAGTAGCTCTGTTGTGGGGGATGGAGGCCCCAGCCTGCCATCCTGACTGTTGTCTAACGATGTACCCAGAGTACTGTGTCCAGCTCTGGGGTCCCCAGTACAAAAGAGAATCAGACCTGATAGAGCAGGTCAAGAGGAGAGTCACAAAAATGATCAGAGGATGCGACCACTTCTGTGAAGAAAGTCTGAGAGAGCTGAGGTTGTTCAGCCTGAAGAAAAGACTTTAGGAAGACCTCATTGCAGACTTTCAATGTCTAATGTGGGTTATTAGAAAGCTGGAGAAAGACTTTTTTGCTAAGCCTGTAGTCACAGGACAAGGGACAACAGTATTAAACTGAAATAGGGCAGACTGAGTTTTGACATAAGGAAGAAACTTTTTATGATGAAGGTGGTGATGCACTGGAACAGGTTGCCCAGAGTTTAGGATGGATGCTGCATCCCTTGAAGTGTTCATGGTCTGGTTGGACGGGAGTTTGTGTATCTTTATCTAGTGAAAGATGTTTCTGCTCATGACAGGGAAGTCAGAACTAGATGTTCTTCAAAGGTCCCTTCCAAACCGAATCATTCTATGATTCTACTGTTGCACTACCCCCTGCTGCTCTTCTGTATGCACAGCAACAATACTGCCACAGAAGAATTGGAATGTATTAAGGGTAGCAACATGGCCCCAGAGACAAAGGTCAAGTACACGGAAGATTGAGTACTTTTATCCTCGGCCCTAGAGGTTTTTGTCACCTCAGTCCCTGGAAAAATGATAGAGTAAATAATCCTGGAAGCCATTTCCAAACTTTTGAAAGACAAGAAAGTGATCAGGAGTGATCACCACAGATTTTTGAAGGAAGAATCACACCCGGTCAACCTCAACCCCTTTTTTTGACAAAATAACTGCATGTATGAGTGTTAGTTAATATTGCCAACACATCCTGTGGTTAGACAAACTTTTTCACATTTATGTTTATGTGCCATAAGAAAAAAAAAGTCTCAAAAGCGCTTTGTGCTGCACTTCCTATTATTTTTAAGAATGAAAACCACCATGCAATATTTTGTGAGGAAGCAATGGAAGAAAACAATTGATGTAATCCATATTGACACTTTGCCACACAATAAAGGAAAGGAAATTCCTTCCTTACAACATTTGATGCTAGCCTTTATAATCCAAACACATCCTTGTGCAATATACTGTCAACTTTACTTTGCATTTGTGGCAACACCTGAATTACTTCTGTCCTTTTCTGAAGGAAAAGAAACAGAGAAGCAAATACTTATGAAGAATGAAAAGAACAGTATACAGATAAATGAACATTTTATAAAGGGATAATAAACAAGACTATCTGAGAACAGATAAGTTAACATCACTCCAGGAATAGCCTCTCTCTCACACTAGCATTGCAATTCTGAAGGGCACCACAGGGCAAGGATGAGCTGTTCTTATTAGGACTAACTTTAATAAGACATCATTACTGTTATTTCAACATTTCACCCAAGAGGCAAGGTTAAAACCCCTAGAGTAGGCTTTACAAAAATGCTGTTGAAGAATGACTGTTAAATCAAGTGCTGATGGAAAATGAAGGCAGCTTAAGAGGAAGCTGAATGACATAAGAAAAAAACCCTTTCAGTAGGGTGCAGAGGATCAAGAAAATAGTAATTGAGTCATAGGTATTGCCTGGCCAGGATTAATTTGTTGAGTTCAAAAGCAGAGAGAAGTTGGTTAAGGGCTTAATATTTCTGCCTATTTTCTCTCACAGCTTTTGTGATATTACCATTCTTGGTCAAAAGTAAGACTAAGAGTGAACTTTCACTAATATTACTGCTATTATTGATTTCGTATTGATTTTTAAACATTTCCTGTATTATAGCAAGCCCCACTGAATTTTATGATGCCTTTGCTTTTTTTCTAGACATTTATAATTTAGCATAAGTGAAAAACAAAGTTAACTAGGTCTTTTATATATTTACAGGAGGTAATGAAAATTCCATATACAAGCACAAGTAGACACAAGTTTTGGGATTTTTTTTTTCATGATTTTGTAATTTAAATCTTTACAATACTAAAAACTGTCCAGAAAGTTTAAATAAATAAATAAATAAGCTATCAAAACCCAAGACATCTTAGGTTTTTTTTAGATTTGGTAACTTTCTTAATGCAAGGCATGATCCAAAGGTTCTTTTCATTATTGGACTTTGAATCATGTACTCAATGCTACCCTTATAATACCTTTAAGCCTGTAGTGATTGTTTAAATTACTTCAATGTTTAAACGTGTCCCTCTGCATTGCACTATAGAGAGATGAAATTTAAATTTCCTATTGACTAAATAAAATTAGTACTGCTTGATAATGGTAGCGTAACGTACAGTGTTTAAAATACAGCTGTTCACAGTGAGTTTTCTGTTACATATCTAAGTCTAAAAGCTATAAAGAAGTCACAGAATCACAAAATGGTAAGGGTTGGAGGGGACCTCTGGAGATCATTAGAACCTGCTAAAGCAGGCTTACCTAGAGCAGGTTGCACAGGAATGGGTCCAGGTGGGTTTTGAAAGTCTCCAGAGGAGACTCCAAAACCTCTTGGGGCACCCTGTTCCAGTGCTCCATCACCCTCAGACTAAAGAAGTTTTTCCTTATATTCGGATGGAATTTCCTGTGTTCCAGTTTGTGCCTGTTGCCCCTTGTCCTGTCACTGGGCACCACAGAAATGAGTGTGATCCTCATCCTCTTAACACCTGCCCTTTAGATGTTTATAAGCATTGATAAGATCCTCTCTCAGCCTTCTCTTCAAGCTAAAGAGACCCAGGTCTCCCAGACTTTCCCCCTAAGAGAGATGCTCCAGTCCCCTTATCATCTTGGTAGCCCTCCACTGGACTCTCTCCAGTAGTTCCCTGTCTTTCTTGAACTGGGGAGCCCAGAACTGAACACAATACTCCAGATGTAGCCTCACCAGGGCAGAATACAGGGGGAGGAGAACCTCCCTCAACCTGCTGGCTGCATTCTTCTTAATGCAGGATACAATTGGCCTTCTTGGCCACAATAGCACATTGCTGACTAGTGGTTAACTACTGTAACTATATAATGCACTGTTATTTAGTTGTATAATGGCTGCATATAAAAATATAAAGAATTATATATCTATTGTTTAATCTTTAACTTTTGGACAATTTTTCATCTGAAAATGGAAAAATCCATCAATAGCTAATATTGGGATATGATTCTAATTTATTTTCTACTTTATCCCTTCTTTACTACTGGAAGAATAAATATGATGTCATTCCATAAAAAAAAAATAAAACAATTTCTAGATGTTAAAAGTGGTGTCTAAGTTTAGGGAGGCAACCATTAATTTTCACAAAGTTTTGTTCACTTGCAAATTATACTTTTTGACTGTGCATTTTTTTAAATGTAGAAAAAGCAAAAAACTCAAATACATGTTCAGTCATTAAAAAAATACATTATAATCATTTTTGCTATTATTACTTATACCTTGTATGAACAGGTTTTATAAGTACTATCAAAACACACCATAAATAACAGTTCCTATTTCATATATCTTAAGTAGCTAGAGAATTCAAACAGAATTCATCAAAAACCTCTCATAAACCTGTAACCTATAATATGGTAGACTGAGGTCTAAGTCTTTATTCTTTTGAAGATTTCTTATGTTACTTGGGGTAATTTACTTCTGCCTTTCATCTGAACAGTGAAATGGTAATGAAAGCACTGGTGCCTTTCACAGAATTTTGGTGAGAAGAAAAGTTTTAATCATTTTAAGATATTCAGTATGATAAAAGGGACTGTGAAAAGTAAGTATTGCTATCCTATTTCAAACATAGTCTTCCAGAGCCTCTAAGCAGACACTGGAGCCTAAGCATCTGCATATACTCCTCACTGCTATGCAAGGCAAGTGAATGTTTTCATCAGTTCAATTCCTACAGGACCAAACCTCAACAGAAGTTCCTGGTATAAACAGAAAACATAAACAGACAAAACTTTTACCAACCTGAATGAAAGCTGTACACTCTTTGGGATTCAAAATCCCCTAAATTCATAGAATTTGGGACTCATGATAGTCATGTCATAGCTGACATTCTAAATAGTGATCCTTCTGATATTCCTGAGCTTTCTGATTATCCATCTGTGTTTTATTTTTTCTGAAAATGAAATTCAGTTACAAGCTAAAAGCTGTTAATGGATGTGAACAAATGGTAAAAAAATTTGACAGTATGGTAAATCTGAGCTCCCTTTCATTCCTGAACAATAGTATCTTACTTAAGCATGAAGAAACTTATGACTCTAATGAACGTCATGTGGCACATCTTTGTCATTATTTATAAAGCCAGCTTCAGAAAAGTGACTCATAGCAGGATATGATAATGTATTAGCATACATTATTGGCATCTTTTTTTCATGTCTGTGTGTGTAAAACAATACAGAGTTTTGTGATGAAAATGTTAGTCATGACAGTAAGCCCTTTAGGAAACATACACTACCCTTCTCTTTTCTTTTGTTCACTAGCTCAGCAAACTTTTCACTAATTATTTCTCTGATTCTGATTTTCTTTCTATGCTGAAAAACACTTTATTCAATAAAAGGAACTAAAAATGTCATCTCTTAAAAAGCATATGTTGTCACAAGTAGTGACTAATTTCTACATTGCCAAATGTAGACTGGTGACTGCCACCATTGTTGGATCAGATATATTTCTGCTCCAAATAGTATATAACATCTAGATTATGATTCTAGTTTGGATTCTTTGTGTGCATGAAATTATGGAGCCATCTTGTTTTCAAAGGAAAAAACAAAATTTTTGTCTGAGAAAAGTTGCCCAAACAAAAACCTGCTGCAGTAGCAGACGAGTGATTATGTAGTGATTTGCAGCATAATTACTTGCAAGACAATAATGGTTTCTGTTGATGGCTTGATAGCAGTCAACTGGTTTACATAGTCTCCTTTTTTTTTCCCCCACTTTAACAAACATAAACCTATTCCAGATTCCTTAACTGCAAGTCCTAGACTCATCACTATATATTAAATCATCAGATAAATAGAGTGAATCTCAGTATTCAGAAAGGAACTCAACCTGAGTTGCCCTACTTTTGATTGAAAAGAGAAGGATAAGAATGAATACTTAATAGAATGTCCACTTAGGATACTTTAAACATCATTACTGGCACTTGTCCAGCTAAAAAAAAAAACAAACCAAAGCCAAAACAAAACAGAAGGGGGAGTAAACTACACACTGCTTATTTTAATTAGGTGAAATTACGTGGTTCAATAAAGCATGACAGCCTGCTTAATGAAAGAAGAGCCCCATGTTTATGAGAGAGTTATTGATGACAAAAATGTTGGCAGTATGCATGTTTTACTAAGACAGTCGAAAGCCATTTTATTATCTTTTCATTCATAATTTCCTGCAACATGCTTCAGTGTGTAAAATGATAACAAGACTGTGTGGTAGGGGAACCTTTTACTATTTTTTATAAAAATGAACAAGACCATTTTTCTTCTTCCCATCAGAACTAAATGTTGTTGACCCTTTCATAGATTGATGTAAAAAAAAGTAGAACTAAGGAAAAAAAAAAGACAAGAGAATGCTTAGCTTGAAAAGTGTTTGTTCTGTGAACTGGGACATTACAAGAAAGTTTTTGTGGGGAGAGGGATTATAAATGTAAGAAATGAAGCTGAAGTCTGATTGGCACAATAAACTGTAATTTTTTGCACTACATACAAAATAGCTGTCTGACTATAATTTAAAACAGAACTAGAATATGTGATCTCCTTCCTGTATTTCACCAAAATGTGAAATTTCACACAAAGTTAAAAAGATTTCTCACATGGAAAATAGAAACTCTCTTGGAAAAAATAACATTTACTCTCTTAGAAATGCAATGTAGAACTTCTCTAAGATCTAGGGAAGCAGTAGTGCAGAAAGGAAAGTAAAAGCTAACACAGGAAATATGTTGTAAAACAGGCATACAAATAAAATACTCTCCTTTTAGAGGAACTCCTGCCCAGAGTAACCTTTCATGAAACATTAACTGAAAGATAGGAAGGAAGGTAGGCAGAGGAATTTGTTTCTAACAAGGTGTTTCTAACATTCACTTTCTGATGAGCTCAGATGGCAAAGGAGGTTGCATCCTCCAGAGTCTTATGCAGGAGTTCAGAGTGTTGTTTATTATTGCTGTCTAGATTCAGTTACTGGGGCAACATTTTATGGAGAAAATATCTTGCCTATATGCAGCCCACTGTAGTGGATGGAAAGGCAACTACATTCACCAATCAATACATTCTTGTTTTCATACTGAACTTATATATATATATATATTTATTT